>CAEGAE010073644.1:0-93949 GCA_903067095.1 Girardinus metallicus
AAAAAAACCAGAAATTTCATTGAAGCTTAGCTCATGGCAAATATTTTTTACCACTGCTTGGAGAACTTTTTATTTTTATTTTTATACTTTTAACCAAAATAACTAACTAAATAAATAAATTGTTAAGAAAAAAATAAGCTTTTAAATGCCCCCCATTACCCACTGGAGTCCAACTTCCCTCCCTCGTCCTTGGACCACAAACAAAACAAATATAGCTCCCATTTCCCCCCGTGGCAGGTGATTTGTGGAGACAAATCGAGGAAATAAATAAATAAACGAGAACAGATGGATTTAAGCTCCGTTAGTGATCGGCCGCTTTAACTCCCATCGACTTTTTATCAACTCGGGTTCAATTAAAGGTATTTAGGCCTGTTTGCTTCAAACAAAATCAGACGTGCAGGAGCCTAAACGGCCGTGCCCCTTTAGCAGAAGTCCATGAGTAGGTCTATTATACAATTAACAGGACAGTCATCGATCTGCGCTCCGGTCTCACTGCTTCAGACTGCGGTGGTGGTTGTTTTAGAAGCGGCTTCTGGCAGATGTCAGGGGGGGAGACTGGTGAATAGACCACCGCCTGGAACTAAATAGTTTTTTTTTTTTTTTTTTTTTTTGCAGCCGAACAAAGGAGGCGTCCGAGCGAGGATCCACATGCAGGCAGCTCATCTTTTTTCTTTTTCTTTCTTTTTTTTTTTTTTTTTTGCTCCTCGGGGCGCAGGGAAGTATGAGCCCATATGCGTGGAACAGCGTGAAAACTTAAGGAAATGGGTTGGCGCATGGGTCCACTGAGATGGAGGAGCGGCTGATGAGCTCCCGGAGGTTCAGGAGAAGCAATCAGCAGCAGCAGCAGAACAGGCTCGATTTCATTTGATCCCCACGTAGCAGACCAGGTGGAAAGAGAGAGGAGAGCGGAACTCCTCAGGTTTTGGAGGGCCTGAGGCAGGGGGACATGGTCAGTATGCTTTGGACGACGCTTGATGTGCAGGATAAGGAGAACTGATGTGGGAGCGGATGTGTAAAAATCTACCATAACGACTCAGCTGTAGTAAGGAAATAGATATTAATTGATGCAGATAGATCCAGATCAATTAATCATTTTCTTTTCAATTTTATAAGGCAATTTTGTATAATCAGAGTTCACTTTGTTTATTTTTGAAACGTCACATTTGTATTATCACACAATTATAAAATAACATCTTATTTTAAATAATAACTCTCACTATGTTGTAGGAATATAATATGATATGATATAATATAATATAGTAAGGAGAAATAAAATATACAAATCCAAATTTTTTAGATTAATTTTTAGACCCGTTACTTCTAGTTAAAAAAAAAAGAAAAAAACAAAAACAAAACAAAAACAGCCGGTAGAGTGAACATCAGCGTGTCCGATCCTCAGACTGTAATATATAAGCTGTTATAAGAGGAACCCCCCCTAAAATGGGTCTATGTCTCACTCAGCCTCCCTAACTGGACCACATCAATCTTCCCCAGTAAAAACACGCTCACGAACGATCCTCTCGGGTTAATGCGGCGCATCTGAGTGCAGAACGGCTGTTTACACGCGAGGAGACGCTTTTAATGGAAGCGCACCAAAAGGAAAGAAAAAACAGAAGAAGCCCAAAACAAATGCAATTTTGTAGAGCAATTTCAAAGATCAGGAATTCCGTGTCTACCCTTTTTTTTAGCAATCACTCTGCGTTAAATCCATTGCTCATATGGGCCTTTGCAGGCTAAAACAAACGTAGTTTGCAAGGATCAGTTTCTTTCCACCACAACCAAATTGCAACATGCGGGCCAGGAGGCAAGCTGCTTGTTTCTTATGCTCGGGGCCCATCGCGTCGCCTCGCAGGCACCTGCATTCACTCAGTTATACAAATCTAAAGGGAAAATCGATTTTCCATCTGCAGGGACGGGACGCGGAGAAAATCAAACCGAGTTTTTTTTTTTTTTTTTTTTTTGTGTGCAGGTGATTTGACAGTCAGAGGAATAAGAAAGCAGAGCAATGACTGCGGCTGGATCTAAACACAGACAGTTGAAGCCCATAAAGAGGCTTTCCTCTTCAGTCACCCAGCCTGGGCCGCACCAACCGGTGCATCTCATGCACCAATTAGGCCGGCCGCCCTCCGCCTGGTGCCCGCTCCCTTCTTGATGCGGAGCACGGAGTGGTAATCACGGCATCAAATAAAATAATCAGCAAAGAAGAGCCATTTTCTTAATGAAACAAAAGGGGCTGGTGTCACGTAGAAAGGTGGTGTGGTGGCGTCAGGAGTTTATTTTGGAGTGGGGGGGTGACTGTGGGGGTTATTAAAATAGCACTGAAAGCCACAATGGATCTCATTTACATATCGGCGTTCTCAGTATAGCTTTAAAATGTCTCATTACCTGGTGCCAATGTGTGACCCCACGCTGCAAATGGTCTATCTTTAGGGTGCGCCAATAAACCCGCAGGGCAGCTGAACCTAGGTGGAAACTATCAACATGTTTATTGGTTTCATACAACCAAAAAATGTAGATTTTGATTTCTAACCACCAATTTAGAGAAATCACCAATTTCTTTTAGTACAAAAACAGAGATTACTTTATGATCTGTAAATAATCAGAGCGAAACAGCAGCGCAGGGCCACCAAACCAACAGGGGGCCCGCAAGAGCCCCAGTCACACAAGCCAGGCTTATAAACGTCACGCTCTGGTTTTAATTGTGTGTAATAAAGCTTGTGATCCTTGATATTTAAAATGTTATATGTAAATCAATTTAGTCGGATTGCAAAGAGTTTCCCCACCCCCAAGAAAAATGTTCTGTAGTTTAATTGGTTTTTATGCTTTACTTTTCTATTCAATCACCTAGAGTTCAAAAGTAAGGAAAAACACTTTAAAATACATTTAGTGTATTGAAAATAATTATTTTAAAATCCAATGAGATGGAGATTAAAGTGTGTTCTCTGTGCTCTCTCAGATAACTTCCATTAGGCCAACCTCACACTTATTTTTAAAAATAGTTTTTTAACCATTTCGTGATAGTATTGTCAAACTTCAGTGTATTCCATTGCGTTTTAGAACAAAAAAGCAATAGATAGTTGTGAAGGGGAAGGAAAATGATAGATAACTGTCAAAGTCCGTTACAAATAAACATCTGAAAAATGTGCCACCGTTTTTTACTCATTTTCCCCAAACTAAAAACTTGTGCAATCATTCACTTTCAGAAGAATTGCTTTTATTAATTGAATCTGCATGTGTGTAATTTAAGTTCAATATAGATGTTAGCCAGAGAACAACATCAGCATCAGGAACATGAAGGACCACAGAAGTTAAGTCAGCTATAAACTTGTGGAGATATTTAAAACGAGACACCTTCTGGTCAGCAACGCCACAAATCTGATCTTTGTAAGAGAGGCAATTTAGTTTAAAATTCTTAACTAAACCCACAATAAGCCTTGTTTGCAGTTTATAAGCAATATGAAGGATACACTAAAGATATGGAAGAGTGCTCTGGTCATCTGGCCAGATGAGACCAAAACGAAACATTTTAGCCTTCCTTCAAAACTCTGTTGGTTTTAATTCTAAGACTCTACATCAACCTAATTTAATCTTCACCATGGTGACGTTAATATGTTGTAAGTATGCTTTCTTTTGCATGGTACTTGGTCAACGTTGCTGAGAATGTGGTTGAAGCTAAACACAGGGCAACAGAAGAGGAAAACCTGTGAAGGCTGAAAAAAACTCGAGGTTTAGGGAGAAGGTTCGCCTCTCAACTGGACCTAAACCCTAAATGTAAAGCAGGAGCTACAGAGGAATGGCTGAGACTCTTTGATAAAACTTGAATGTGGCTTTTCAAAGAAGAATGGAATAAATGGTCAGTTTCTAGATACGTAAGACATACCTGTGCCAGGCTTTTCTAATTTTGTAAATTATGAATTGTTTTTCTTTAAATTCCTTATTGTCACTTACTATGTTTTTTTGTTTTAAATATGTTAAAATTTTTTATTTTTATTTAAAAAACATGAAAAGGCCCCTCTGACTTTTGAGTTTGAATTTTTACCCCACTAGAAAATAATATTCTTATTTAAGGGATGGTTTTATCCTGTTATCAATCTGTTTATAATTAGTTGATGTGAATTTGATTCAAGCAACCCTCATGTAGTTAAGTTGATGCAGTATAATGACCACAGTTACTTCTAGACCAAGATATAGTAACTATACGCATACTGGATCTACAATGCATAAATGGGTGAGCATGGTTAATATAGGCACAAAAGAAATCCTAAGATTTCCCACACATCCATATTGAAGGCATTTTAATTTATGTACATGATTTCAAACAAGTTCTCGAGTCGAAACCAAATACACGATGACAAAAAAAGAAAGAAAATAAAATGAAATAAAAATAAATTGGAGCTTTTCCCATATATTTTAGAAAAATGCCTGACTTGAACCAGGCTGCAAAAACAAACCTTCTTTCAAATCTGTTGTGACAGCCTATTGGCTGAGGAAAGCAACTGAGGTTTTACTATAAACCTTGAGTAAAAGCTTGATTCCTACTCATCATGAGGCCTATATGTTTTCATGACACAATGTTAACAGTTGAACAGAAACATTATCCCTCAGGTGATCAGCTTCTATGTAAGATAGTCTAATTAATGCAAATAGTTACAAGTTTTTCATGTTTCCTATTAGCTGATTTATTGCCAAAATTATTTTTGGCTTTTTTACATTTTCATTTTGTATGAGAATAATGGAAGTAGCAAAATATTCAAGAACACAAGAAATAGTTAAAGATAATGTAAAAACAGGATAACTGGAAGAAAGATAGAGAAGAGATTTGGACAAATGCATGCATAAGTAGACTTTATTTATTCATTTAAGTAATGTAGTCTTAAAGTGAACATTTTCATATCAGTGAAATGGAATAATTAAGGTGCAAACCTCATTAAAACTATAAAAATCTAAAATTTTTATTGATTAATTTATTTGGCTTGGTTATTATATTATATTATATTGCTTTTACAGATGGAAGACCCTCTTCTCCCTGACACTTTGACTTTCCCTCTAGCTCTGCTCCATCTGTTAGAATATGTTCTTGCTTAAGTCCAGTCATTAGTGGGTCTATTACTGCAGGTCCATCATTAGAAAGCTTTAATGCATCACTGAAGGCAATGAGAATCTGTGCAAAGTGACAGAAAACATACTTCACAATGCAACCTGATACATTGATAACATGACAGAGACAACAGCGTCAAAAAGTAATCCAATATTAATGTGTGAAATATTTCTATTTACACAGCAAAACCAGGAATATGTTACTGGACAAGATCTGATTAGGAATAATTGTATTAATTATGGGGTATTATATGCTGAGGATAACTTGCTCACACACATTTTGTGCCCCTGAAATTCGGGATAAAGTGGGAGGACTTGGGTCAGTAGTGCCTCTGAGTAGCTTGAAATTAGAAACATGTGCTGGTAATTATGAAACTGCAGCAAAGCCACATTGTGCAATTTAATGCCTCAGCAAATTAAAGAATAAATGGGATCAGTCTCTTTGACCTTGCTCAGTTGGACTTGATCTACCTGATACTTCACTCACTCACAGCCAGGAGTCCAGGTAAAAGTCACCTCTGCAATTTGAAAGCAGAGCAACGAAACCAGTACAATAAACCCCAGTAGCACACACTTTACTGCTGCTGCTGACCACAACCCTCGCAGCTTCCTGGTGTTTTCAGTGCTTTGCTCACTCTGCCTGTTCAGCTCGTCTCTCACTTCAAAAGCTCCACACTCTCCCAGCCATCCATTCTCTTTATCTCCCTTTCCTCTTCTCCCTCCCTCCTCTCTCTGCCACATTTCTGCCACCACCCTGCTAAACACGGCGCACTACCCCTCCCAAGATTAATTGATCATCAATTTAGCTCTAATTTGGACCAAGTCAGCTGGTAAATGGGGCAGTTTTCCCTGATTGTTAGTGAAATGTGCGCAAGTACATTGATAAATTTTGATTATTTATCAATTACAACCAAATGAACTAAATCTATTGAATAAATTCGAGCCTGATTGCCATAATAGAGTTTGAAAATATGGCTATTGATAATGATTCCAGCTAATAGTCTTTTCCGGTCGTGGCTGTCGGGCTTGTCGGAGTGACAACACAAAAGTAATTTTTCACAGAATCAGCTCAGTGACTGCGAGGCCGATCTTTCATTAATCAGTCACATTATACGTGACGCTTTCCACACAAAGACTCAAACACTTTGTCATATTTTGTGTCAATTACCAGTCACTTGGTTGTGTTCCATCAAGACATCTTGTAATAGTTAACATATGCTAAGGTAAAGCTCCCCTGTCCCGCCCTCCAGGAGCTCTGTTTGGGGAGGGGGGTATACTGTCTCTGTTTGGGCTCATGATGAAATGGGGCCCTGCATGCTCTTAATTTCTTATTTTCTGGAGCCCAGACACTTATAGGAAGGGTGGGGCACAGGCTTTTTAAATGAACCTGCCACCATGTTTTCCCAAAGTTAATGGAAAAGCAGCTTGCTGGAAAATAGAAGAGGGGGAAAAATGGAATTAGGTTCAGAGGCTTTCTCACACAATAACATGGGATAAGTATGAGCTACGGGCCTTATTCCCACACAGACATACAAATTGGTGCTGTCATTTCCTCACAGCCTCACGCTATTAACTAAAAACCTGCCGTTTTAGTTTTAGATATTTTTAAATCCATCCTGAAGCTCGCAGACACATTTAAAAGATTTTCTATGCAAGATCAGCTGAAGACTGAACACAGTTTCAGTCAGAAGTTTACGTACACTAAAGAAATGTTTGGATGAGTCAACAGGAGGCTTTCACACCGAAGAACATCATACAAACTGTCAAGCATGGTAGTGACAGCATCATGTTGTGGGGCTTTTTCACTGCCTGTGGTTTGCACATGGATGGAATAACTAGGAAGGACTCCAACATATTTAACTTCTCCTGTAATTAAAAATTTACAGTTGAAAATTTGACATAATCTACTAATGATCAAAAATTCACATTAGAACTAGGATTAGAATTGGTACAGATTCAAAATAAGCTTTACTGGCCAAGACTGTGTGGAGAAACAAGGAATTTGAGCTTTTTTAGGCACTCTCAACTTACGGACATAAATATGGAGTATAAATTTGGACAACTTTAGAGGAAATAAAGGATGTGTGGCTTCTGAACAGAGTTTAGCTACTCTTTTTCTGACCCTTTACCCTAAAGTAAGCTAGGATTAAGATTCTGGGTCATAAGCTTTGTTGAAAATATGCAAACTATGCTTTTAAACCAATTCCAAGGCAGAAAGATAACAAATTTACATTAGCTCTACAGTTTTTATCAGCTGCAGTGGTCCAAAAACACCCAAAAGCTACATGATAGCTGGAATGCGTTCATATTTTTTTTTTATATTTGAGCCTATATGCAGTAATTGTGTGTAGATTAGAAAAAATTGCCAACAAAATTAAACATGTGCACAATTGTTTCTTTTATCGTCAATTCATCCACAAAAAACCCAACAAACAGTTTATAAAAATCTTTAAAAAAAGCTTCCAGTTCATACGACATTCATGCCGATAATGAATGTCGTATCAACTGCAAATATGGTTCTTCTAACCAAAACCATATTTGCAAATAGCGGGACGAACTGTAACTTGAACCGAACTGATTTGGTCTTAAATGCGTCTCACATTTTTGCCCTTTCCGGCTGGACCGCTGGGAGACAGGATGAGAGCTGGAATAACTGCAATATCAGCCTTCTTCTTCAATCAATGATGCGAGCCGCTCTGCACCAATCATGGCTGCTGGAAGCAACTTAATGATCAGCGTTTAGACCGGGCAGGTAAACCGCTGTGCTGTGGAGCCAACACAGAGGCCAACCGCAGGTGAATTAACCCGGTCCACATCTAATATGCTGGTGTCAGCTCTGGTTAGTAACATGGCGAACTGTAGCCTGTATTGGCAGTGGCATAGCATCCAACATTGTCTCCCTCATATGCCAGCAGGTAGCTATCTATAATCGATGGCCACTTTTAATTGGACAAGCTGTCTGTTAGTGGACAGTGGGGGATGTTCTGGGGAAGCACGCTGTATTTACTTCATGCTTATTGTAGATACACAAAATGAGAATGTGTGAGGTTTCTATGCCAAAAAGTCTGCAGTCAATTACATTTAAATCTTTTGCAAAATGACATTCAATGATTTGTTGAGTGATTAACCTAAAATTGTATGTTTTATTGCAGTGTATTGTAGTGAATCAGTTGTTAAAAGTGTAAAACTTTTTTATTGACACTGTAAAAAAATTCTGGAAGGTGATATTTACACCCCTAAGAAGGTTAATGCAACAAGAAACTGACTTCAACGTTTACTTGCTGTTTTTGGTTCACTGAAGGTAGGATATAAAAGTATTGCTAACAGACATGTGAAAACATTAGGTCAGCCATTCACAACCTGTGTGTTTAGACACAAGGACATTTAGCATACTTATTAGCTATGCTTAAAGGAACAATATGAACAGAAAGACGACCTGGTGAAAAATACATTTGGAAGCCCCCCCTCACTTATTTGTACTTAAAATAATTAAAAATACACATATCAGGTGCACATGATCAGAAACTTGGTATGGCAGCATTATTAAAGTTTTTTTTTAATAAAAAAACTTTTATTATAAACTTTTATTGAAATGGCAGTGAAACTGTTTGAGCTTCCAAAGAGCCCGGGTCTAGATGACCCAGTAAAATAATCCTGAAAACAAACAAGATGTTGTAAGAAGTCTCCAAAAACCATAAAATGAAACTGTCGGAGCTACAGCAGACTTCTGTTACTGTTCAGAAAAAATGCACACGAAAAACATCAAGACTAGCCTGAAGTTTACCAAAAAAAAAAAAAAAAACCTACATGAAAATCAAGATTTTTGTAAAAATGTTCTTCAGATAGATGTGTTTATAATTTAATTATTTGTTCACAAGAACAGAAGACATTTTTAGACTGAAGACCTGAGAAAAAATTGAGACCATGTGAAGAAAGATTGGAGTTCAAACAAAACTAGATTTTAAAAATGGCAGTAAATACCAGGAAATTCTCCAAGGACTAGTTTCAATATAAGAAATTTCTTTTTCTATTTCTGATGTCACCAGTATTAGATAGAAATTTATTTATATATTCATATTTATACAACAATGATATGATTGAGCTTCTTTGTTTACATCAGGGGTCTGTTACTTTTACAGTCCACAGAGACATTTTTTTTACCATATTCCTGCTAAATAAAACTCATTTAGAGGCACAAATGTTATATTATCTTTTGGAAAAAAAGACGACATAATTTTGATAAATATCTACCCTGTTAAACATGTAGTTTTCAACCTAATAACTGCAGTCAATTTAAGAACTTCCTCTACATCACTCTGTAGTTAGAATTTTTCTATGAAAAAAGTGAGAAACTGCTAAAATCTGTATTGGTAATTTTATTCATATTTAGAAACATTAGTTGGTTCTTTATTATCTTTAGCCACAGTCGTGTTACTAGTCTGTCTTGGGGCGGCACAAAGACACATATGGCAAACAATTATGTAGGCACACACTTACACTCAAGGTGATTTGGAACCAATAAATCTAACATGTTTCAGCTGTGGGAGGAACCCAGAGTACCTGGAGAGAACCTGTGCACATCTGGAGAGCTCCATGCAGAAAGCAGATATTTAAATCCAGGACCTTCTGGCAACAGTGTCAGCATCAGTCAGAAAAAAATGGAATAAACAAACAAAAATAAAAACAATGCAACAAACTGTTTAGCGATTGTTTCAGTCAAGAGAATGTCTATGATGCTCCCAATAAAAATCAAGTCCTACATTTTTTCTCCTAGAGTTTTCTAATCTTCTTCATGACTGTAAAATGGGAAACTTTTACATAGTTTGAAAGATGGAAAAGCAGAGCTTCACAGAAAGACATGTTCTTCAATAAGCTGAAGTCTTACAATCTTTTACATGTCTTTATCTTTTAAAGTTAATGTTTGCAATAAATATGGATCATAAAGAATCACAGTACAGCATTTTCTATGTTATGAATTACAAAATAATCCTTGTAATCTGATGCCATCTACAGGCTATTCTGGTGCAAAGTCGCAAAAATTTATTTTTTTAAATCATTAAAATGTTAAACAAAATATTACAATAAGCATATTTGGGGCAAGAAATATGTTAAATTATGCAAATTTGCCACTCAATACAATTTGTCCACCTGATAGTTTATATTGCTTTTAAGTTGCGCAATTTTTACATCTTAACGCCGAAAATAACAAAATCTAAAGGAATTTATCGAGAACAATAATTACTGCAGCACCAGTGTTTGCATACCAATAATTATACTGAAGATGCTTTATAAAGAACAGTAAAAATAATTCTGGAAAATTCTGCAAGCAGACTCGTGATTAAACTGAGGTGGGACAGAAATATCTTCACTAATGTGGTCAATAAATGAAATCAGTGACTATTAGCCTCATTTCTACCTAGACAGGGAGGTCAGAGAAGAGGAGAAATGTAAATTAATTCTGTCTAAGCTGGAACGACCTATTGTTGCTGGGTTGAAAGGCTTTTCATTCTGTATCCACGTACTGTTCATTATTTCCACCCTGAGTCCCACAGAGAAAAGACTGGACTGTCTGGACTAAAACGCCATTTTTTTTTCTTTATTTTGCCTTTTGATTTAAACTTTTGAGCTAAGCCAAGAAATAGTCACCCATAAAATGACCGGGTAAAATAAATTTGTCCAACTGTATGGGATTATTTCGTTGCATTCCGTTGCATCTAATTTAATTTTGCTTTCAGTACCTATTTTTTTTTTCGTCTACGTTTGATGATTGCATTCCTCTTTAGTATTTTAAAAACGAGAGAACTGCCAATGCTGGAAGCTTACAGACGGAGGGTCACTGGGAGACACGCCGCTTTTTGCGCAGCCGCTAATTGATATTGAGCGAGCGACTGGTGAGGAGTGCGCAGGGCCACTGCTGGCTAATCTACGATTTAATCAGGGTGTGTAATGAAAGTGGCGGCACGCTCAGAGAGAAAAGAGACTTATAGGGGACGTCTGTCAGAAAATATGCTCTGATTCTACAAGACTCGGGGACGGGGAGGGATTTCAGCACCCGAATGGAGGCATTAGGCGCTGTCCGAGGTGCTGACGCAACACGACCAGCACAGTTGACGCTGCCTCAAATCTAGATATTTTATACAATAGGCTCATCACAGTTCTGCCTGGTGAGGTGAGCCCATCAGTGAACGGTGGTGCCACTGCAACGGGACAAGCCGTGCTGAAGAGAGAGCGAAGAGGAGAGGCAGGAGAAAGGCAGGCCGTAGGCTGAATAGCAAGTGGAACATTAGTAGAGGTGTGTGTAGGAACACTGTCAGGCAATTAACAGGGCATTAGAGAGGACATACACACATGCACACGCCGTCTCAAAATTGTGCGCACAGATCTGCGCTTGCACATATCCCTTCAAATGCGCACGGAGCTGCAGACGGCACTTACATTTATATTTTTGTCAATTGTTTCAAAGCCGCTATGTTGATTAATTAGATGTTTGAAAAAGTGACATGAAAACAAAACAAAGCAACACGTGGCACTACGGGGCTCATTAGCATTTGTAGTTTTGGTAGTTTCGTACCAGATCTTTTGGTACGAAGTGGAGCTATGTACCTGCCAAGGAAGGTTTCATACCCACCTTTGAAACATTTGCTTTGCCTTTATTGACAACCAACGATTTAAATAATTGTCTTCAATGTGATTCTATAATATGAACCAGCTTAGAAGGTTTGTGACCATATCTGCATTTTTTTCTTAATTTTTAAGTGTCCAAACGGGTCTTGTAGCCTAAATAAATGGAAATAGGATGAAATACTAAACCACTATTTAATTAAATGAAACCTAAATTTCAGATAATTCATTATCATAATTCAAGAAAATACAGACGCCCATTATCAGATGACTCCTTTGCTTACCAGAAAAACTACAAATATATAAACGGAGAAACTACGCATAACTGTAGTCAATAATCACTGAACAGTTCCAGTGATTATTGATCGTGTGAAGATGTGTTGTTTCTATTGTTTGATAAGATTATGTGCGTTTCTTCTTTCTGATGTGTCTGTGGCAGAACAAAATCAGCGCGGTTCAATCGTGCGCTGTTTTGCACCAGCGGCTCTGCCAAGCTGCCAGGTAGTGCGCCTGCAGCTATTAGCCTCATATATCCGGTCAGCGACGGTCGTGTCCAGAAAAATCACAGCATAAATGGCTCTGAATTTAGTGAGAGCGACTGGGGAGGAGACACAGAGCTATAGGTCAGCTGATTACTCATCCGCACACACAAAAATAGACCCGCGTTGTTGTGGGAAGGAGCGAAGGAAGGGTGACGTGCCGTTTCAATTTGATGGAGACCTCGACTTCCCTCTGCGGGGTTCACCTGATTCCAACACTTTGTTCTCTCACGAAGCACATAAGTATTTATGAACAATGTATTTCTATGTTCCTATAAAATGCTTAGTATTTCCACAGTCGCATAATATTTAGACAAAAGTGAAAAAACTGCATAAGATGAAAATTGCTTTTAAGACAAAAAAAACACATAACCTTCAAAAAATTTAATGTAGATTACACAACATCTAGGTAGCAGCTTGTGTTAATTTTGCATCAGTATCTACACTTTATTGTCATTTTGCTCTGTTGCAAGCTGATGCATGCTGAAAAAGATTGGTTCATTAGTTGGGCTATCTGCTAGGGTAGCCAATCTGCACTGCTCATAGCTCACCATCTGCAGGGGCCCTATTTAAGTTTCCATGGCTATCTGTGCTTTCTGCATCCAGAAATATTCTCAGCAATGCATGTGAAAATAGAAACAGTTACATTTTTCTGCCAGTTATTTCTGTAACTGCAATTAGGAGAGAACTGAAGCTAAAATAACTTTGCTAAAATGTCATACAATTAGAATGTGCACAAATAAACCAAATCCAAAGAGTGACTTTCTTCTTTTAAATTTATCTACAGATGCCAATGGCACCATGAGGAGAGGACCCAGGAGGACAAGGGTCACACACACTGTACTTCAGAGTTTGACTTTTTGAATGTCACTCACTCACTCACTCCTTACACCCCCCTAAAATGATACAAGGCTCTTATACTGAGGCAAAAGACTAGAAATTATTTTTGCAGGTTGCATCATGTTCTAACATGTTCAATCAGCTGATATTTGGAAAACAGGAACTTGAAAACATAAAACTAAAATACTTCATTAGGATCAAGATTTATTTTTCTAAATCAAATGTTAATTTCAAGTTTTACTAAAGCAACATCCCTGAATAACATTTCAGAAAGTCTGCTATTGTCTTTAGGTTTTGATTTGTCACCCAAATATTATTAGTGTCCATCCCAGTCCCTCATCTGGACACACCACTGACTGATGCACAGTCCTTTTACAAAGTGCAGGGACAGAAAGATGGAGATATCAGGGTCAATCACATTTATGGAGCTCCGTGACAAATAGAGGCTGCTACGCTTCACAGGCGGATTCCCTGTTTACATAGAGCGGCTACATTTTCACCTCCAGACGTTTATTGGCTGAGCATTTCCAGGAGCACTGGGTTGTCCATGAGTCCATGCATGGCCTAATGACCTTGGAAGAGAGGCCTTTTGGGACGATCCATCCCAAAGAGATTCAAGAATTATTTTAATTTCAGTCAACAATAGTGGTTTGCAAATGTAGTGGGACAGTGTAAGTTTTCAAAACCAAGGCCAGTTGAGGACAACTAATGGTTTTGGGGTGGAGGAAAAAAAAACAAGTGTCAGACCAGAACGATGAATGAGTGAGTCTACAGTTAAGCCCAAAATTATTCAAAGTTCTGCCAGATTTAGATTCAAACATATTTTCATCCAACCAAGAAATTTGTTTCTGGTAAAAAATGAGAAGGATATCTTTGATATCTTATTGACTTTTTATTACAAAATGGAACTTCAAACAATATTTCTATGCTTCCAAACTATCAAGTGAACAATATTTATTGGCATTACATCAAATAAAAATAAATTTTTTTAATATAGTTTTTCATGTTTCCACTGGTGTAGGATGATATAGGAAGGCCTCCGTGCCGTAACCCTAATCTTTAGCTCCCTGGATATATAGTCTGTTAGATTCTGATCAGGATTTGGATTGACCAGCTTCTAAATTATAATACTTAAGTCAGAAGAAACACATTGATAAAACTGAATTATTATCGTATTCCCAAATCTTCCAGGCTTTACTTATGAATTAAGTGAGAATTTTGCTAAGTTAGTCAAAAATAATATTTTAACATTTTAAAAGTGTTTTCGAACTCAAATGATTTATTGAAGTGTTATTTAGCTGGTTAAACTTTTATACTTTCTTTTCAAAACCTAAATAAACAAATTGTTATTCTGGCTTTTCTGGGTAAAATTCAACTGTTTTTGTCAGTGTAGAAACTTCAGCTAAGCCTCCGACATGTAAAGGTGTTGAAGTTTTGGAGGTGAAAAGGTAAAAAGATTGCCCCTCATGCAGTTTACACGTTGCCTCTCCTGAGCTCCCCTGTGCTATTACTGCCTGTTATGGTTCATACTTGATAGACCCGCCGTTATTTCCTATACAAATAAAGTGCCTTTGGAAGATATTAGAGGAATATGTATGAATTTCAGTTTAATTTATTTGATCATTCCACATTACAGAGAAGCACAGTGCTCAAATGTGATAACAAGTTTTCTGTTCCTTTCATTATGTAAGAGAAATTGGACCTGAATGGGATTTCACCGGAGCGCAGGGTTTCCATGGATGAAATGTAATTTGCGAGGAGAATTTGTTGTATCTGTCACAAATATTCTCAATTAGCTGCATAATTATTTGAGGGTTTCTGCAATTATAGCTTAAACCGCTAAATTTAAAGCCGTGGCTGTCCCTAATTGGTCTAGATTTGATATTTTGCATATTTGCATAATGAGGGAATTGGGGGGAGGAAATTGTGTTCATCCATTTGTGAAGAATTCTATGAATTTTATGAATCTGAAAGCCATCCCCTTGTGGTGGGTGGCTTTGCTGCAGATCCCAGCGGAGGAAGCAGAGCTGGTGTGTGTGTGCGAGGCCCAGTCACGCGCCAAAGGCAGAGAGTTACAGATGGTGCAGCAGTTCATGCACTGTTAATAGAATTGCATAAAACATGCTAAACATATACTCAGTCTCTTAAGAGCACAATATTGATGCAACTATATCCATTTGGGATGAAATGCAGGTAAAGGGGCTCTACTGTCTGCCTCCATGCTTAACAAGCATTGGCAGAAGAGTCACGCTTATCTTTTCCATTTTGTGTCAGATAAACAGTATGGCTGTATGAGTTTTATTAAGAAGCTTTTGATTTTGTCATTAGGTTTATATTAGATAATTCATCCGGATTGGTCTTTAATACCTAATTATGCATTATCACAGTGCACTGATTGATATTGAGAAAGCTAAGTGTTCTATGTAATTGGTAATAAAGTAGGTAATTTTAGGAATTTGTCCAATCAGTAACGATTATGAGGCTGTGAGCAGGTAATGATGTTAACCCTATTTGCCTCTTATACAGCAGTCCAGCTCCAGCAGTTCAAATAGAAAAAGAAGGAAACTCCATTTTTCACATGACAGTGAACATGTTTTTTAGCTGTTATGTTGCTAAAAGTGCAAAAGCTACATTAGGATTTTCCCGATATAGATAGCAGGATTCCCTGTTGGTGGAGTGTGTCCTCATGTAAGGGCTTCATCCCACTGAGAGCCGTATATCAGAGCAGTAAAGAGGGATGCTAAGAGCCCTGATGAATCTCTGGGAGATAGATGTGTTAAATGACCTTGGTACATTACATTCTCCTTCAAATCCACAGAAAAGAAGATCGTATCTTATCCTGCCATGCCAAGTGTGCTCAAGTGGAAACGCTAGTGTCTATGTTGTAACCTTCACGGACTCAGATTCAGTTATTACACTTGAATATTAACATGTTTATTCATCTGAATTTGAATTTGTTTTTATTTGTTTGATGCTTTTGGAGAAAAGCTGCAAGTAGTTTTGCTTTTTTTGTTTTACATTAAAGTTGGTCAAAACACTAAGTTATCTAAAACTGCAAGGATAAATGCTAGTAACAAAACATAAATGTATTTTTAGATAAATTTAAGTATTTAAATATGTAGACTCAGCATATTTAGAATCTAAATGGATTTAGCAAAAAGCCAGATATGTGCCTATGGGTTTAGATGTGCCAACGGAATTGGATGGCGACTCAAACTGGGCAATTTACGTCTGACCTGCTGTGATCACTGACAAACCAGGACAAAAATCCAATTTTTATTTAATTCATTGAATGCACCTCACATACATGCTGTCAGGTTGCACTGCCTTGCTCTTTTGCAAGGACGTTTTTAGTTAGTTGTTTTCAGTATTAGTGAGTTATTCAAAAATAAAGTCAAAGGAAGCAAAAAGACTGTTTGAAGCTTCTAGAAAGTACACTGTGTTCAGTGAGACTGAAATGGTTTAGAGTTAGACATCAGCAAATATAGAAAAGCTGAACATATTGTAATAAAGTTGGTCTGCTTTACATTTCTGATGAATCCCATTCTGCCATGGAACATGCTGGATAGAAAATCTTGGCCGTCTTTCGGAAATCTCACACATAGAGAAAGGATTTTCTACTTCTACAGGCATAAAATAAGACGCAAATGAAAAAATGTGAATTCCATAGTCATGTTGATTTGAAGCAACAGCAAAACTTTAGTGAAGTAGTGAAGTTTAAGTTTAGAGCTTTGTAACATAAACTTTTCTTTCATGCTTACCGCTAACCCCTCAAAAACTCTTTGAGCCCCCTGTATGGCTACAATGAATTAATTACTTGTTTTAACATTGATGTTGAAACAAATTAAATATCTTGTCATATTGAGAAAACTACCTTTTCATATGTGCAAAAAAGCCAAATGTTTCAGATATAATCTACTTTTAAAAGTTAGATGTGCAGTATTTCCTTTTTTATCTAGACAGAAACATATTTCCCATATTCTGGAAGATTTTATTTGATTTATAGATTTTTAGTGATGCAGAGAGAGACAGAGTTGCAACATTGGAGAAAATCACATTCACTGAAAACATTCTTATTGTTACATTATTGACAATGGAAAAAAATAACTTCATGGAAATGATCTCAGAACTGTTCATTAATTATTACTAATAATTGGTCAAATGTAAGGCAGATGATTAGTGAAATGTTTTTCCACAAAAAAACTCATAAGTTTTAAAAATAAACACGAATTGACTAAAATCAAGAATGGCATGTACGAGCTTTAAAAAACATACAGTAATAAAAAATTAACCACAATACGTCTAATTAATTCATTTTTATTTTGTTGTATAGATATTTTAAGTAAATCTTGCTTCTCATTTTAGCCACAAAACAACAACAACAAACATTTAGGAGAAAAATACACTTTCTGGTGGAAAATACCAACTGAATTATTTGTATTTTTATACCTCACTTTAAAAAATAAAGCACATAATTTGTAGTATAAAGAGCCAATGTGGAAGGGTCAAAAAGTTAGGTAGCAATCCCCAGCTTTAAAAGAAAGTCAACAAAGATTGTTCAAAACAGTTTGATTTTAGTTTATCCCCAAATTCCTGAAGATTTACGTAATAAATAAATAATAATAAATATTGTTCCTCTAATCTTTTCTCAGTCTTGAGTAAAACAGTAGTTTGTTTACGTAGGACATCAGAAGGCGATTTATTCATAGCTTAAAAAATACAAAATCTAGATTGAGTGTGACAACAAAAACTCTAAATAACTTTATTAAAAATGAGAATAAAAACAAACAATCACAGTGATTTATAGCCTGGACGTCACAGAAAATATCCTTCTTTAATATTCACTGGGAGCTCATAAAATCGGCTGCATAATAATTTCACCATTTCATGGGATATTAGACCATAATGACCACCGTCCACCCCTCTACACCCCACAGCCCTCCAGGCTATGCACACATACAGATATACACCTCAACCCCTGGGCAGACCAGCGCCGGGGCTAATTTATAGGTGAAAATGAAAGGCAAGCTTAATGTAATGGCTTCTTCGAGCCGTGATATTATTCGCCCCATCACTCCGAAGGTTCACAAAGAGGAAGATTTTGCTACAAGAATGAATATGAGTAAAAGGAGGGAGATGGTCAGGGGAGAGGAAGAGAGGAAGATGCAGACTAAACACATCAGCTCGGGGATTGAAGGGCTCACGGCACACTTCTTTCTTTCTTTTTTTCCAATGGAAAAAACAACAGCAGCCATGAATGTATTCCCAACAAATCTACAACTACAAGCCTGAACAAATAGAATCACACACACACAAACACAGCAGCAGCAACAACAGCAGCAGCAGCAGCTGAAACTGGCGTATTCTACTCTTTGAGTTAATGGGAATAAAATACCTCAGTGGATGAGTGCAGATGTGTTTGATACAAATAGTCATTTTCCTATTTGCTGCCTCATTGGGCATGATGAATGATGGAAGTCAGAGAGGCGGTGTGATAAATGGCAGCACCTTGGCTCTACTGCATGGCCTATTGATTCTCCTTCTTTATTACCCCTCCAACCCAGCTGGCTGCTCTGCCACACGCACGAACACGCCGACACACACATATGTGCATGCAATGCTTCCAGAGAAACAAATAAACGCGTGCAAGCAGCCGTGTGCTCAGTGACCACACAAAAATGCACAAAGCGTACACATGTAGGGAGACATGTTGCAAAGGAAGGTGGAAAAGAGGAAAAGCTGTGAGTTTTGAGAAAGTGTGAAGAGAGCATAAAATGCTTTGATTTAACAAAGATGTTAGATGGTCCTAAAAGGAAGAACTTGTACCATATGCATGACAGAGTTTTTTTCCCCCCTCTTCCTGAAGATGTTTGCTCTATTTATGAATTCCAAGTTGTCAAAGACCAGTTTGATGAGAAATTGGCCTGCGCAAGCAACACCATCAGTCACACAGATAAATCGGGCAGGAGAAATCAGTGATATGACCATCTACTGAGCTCTTCATCATGAGCTAATGAGGGTGGTATCCTCATGTGCACAATAACTTCCAGGCAGATTACAAACAGGCACATGGAAACTACCATTACACTCACTCCGGATTGCGCACAGACTGAAAACACACACACATGCTGAGGGAAGCTTCTGAGCTGCAGCGTCAGGTGTACTTTTTAAAGAGCATGCGTGGATATCGTCCTGCTGAAGATACACATAGAATAAAAAAAAATCCTGTCAAATACGACTTGAGGAAATGTTTTTATAATCACTGATTTAAAAAGGTCAACATTTCTTTTCTCATTTTTTATTTAATTTCACAGGACACACAAAACAGAAGAAAGAGATCAAACCGTGCAGATCTGCTGACTTCATTTTGTCTGCTGCATCTTGTTGACCTTGAAGGCACAGAGATAATATCGCTGGTCCTGGGCGGGTGATAAATGGTTTGGGTGCACAAGCATGTGTGTATGTTTTTGTGCCCAATCTTTATTGACTGAAATGATGACCTAACAAATGAGAGGTCATGAGCTGGAAAAACTGTTGAAGAACCTCAAACTAAACACACCCATGCTTCTGGATTTTGTGATGTGCAATTTTTTTTCATCAACATGTTGGGGTCGTAACACATTTTTATCTTTTACAAAATAATAAAATTTTCTTATTCAAATATTTCTCTTGTTTTCTTGATCTCAACTGTGAGTATGTATGTGTTAAAAAAACAATTTCAGCAAATTATTAAATTAGTAATTGAGTAATTAGTGATTCATGTTGGCGTCTAAAACCAATAATAAAAGTTTCAATCTCAGTTTCAGTTAATTTTTTATTGTCTTTAATAGGTAAAGACATAATCTGGATCCTCATCCAGCCTTTTTTTATTTATTTTTTTAAATATTGCTCACGTTGATGTTTGGATGAGTAGTTAACTTTGTGTTGCTGAGTATTAACTTGTGTTGGTCAACATCTTACTTGAAGATTCTCATGTCTTTCCCATTTTTAAGAGTAACTTAGAGAAATATGCCTTTCTGTTACAATTTCCCCCCATGGATAGCAGGAAATTAAATGAAAACTCTCTTGGAAATGGCCCAGTAGTAGAACAGGTGCGTAATATATGCAGACTGAAGTCCTCAAAGCAGCTGTAATTGGTTCAGTTCCGGACCCCAAACGGATTTCCTCTATTTATTTAATTAATACGTTTTTATGACACAGTAATGCCATAAAAACGTGAGCTGTTGTGTTAAGGAAAAAGAACAAACATAAAAACCATACACAAATGTCAATTAGTTTAACTAAAATGTAGAAATCTTTTTCAATGTATTTTTTGTAAATAAAACCATGTTGTATTTATAACACCTGTTCTGCAAATACTGTAGAACTGTCAAAACCAAGTTCCTTAAGTCTAAAAATATTTGAGTTTTAGCTCTGGCTCATTTAGGGACAAATCCCAGGTCACATTTCAAGAACATAATTTCACTACAAAAGATTAATTGCATTAAATAACATTTTAAAGAAAGCATTTGCATGTGCTGCTCAATAAAAAAATTGTCTTTGTCCCTGTAACGTAACATCCAGATTTTATACCAAATGCTAGAAGCTGTAAACAAAGCATGTCTTTTACATATTGTGTGTATTTTTGACATGTAGATTTAAATTTCGGTTCTGGAGTCGACTCAGCATCGTGCCGGTTACTGTACCTGCATGTCTAAGAGCAACAAGCATGCTTGTGCTCTGTATATACTGGCAAGATGGCTCCCACCTCATGCTCTCTGCTTTTAAAAGTCCATTTGGACTTCTGCCTACAATCACCTTCTCATGGTCGCTGTGGCAACGGTGCCAGGCCTAATTAGTATGCATTATCAATTAACAAACTTAATAGCCGGCAGATTGATTAGATCCTCAGTTATAGAGGCAGAACTCAGGCGAAACATGGAATGAAAAATAATTTTACACACAAGCTTGCACACGCACTCTCTCGTTCTCTCTCGCACACACACACACACACACCCACACACAAGCAGCTCACTAACCTTCTCCTCCTCCTCACTCGTGTAATTACTGTATGCATATGGCAGTGAGTGGATTGGGAATGAGGCAGTGTGAGTTTTTGAATAAACCTTCATCTTATAATGAGTCAGGCCGCCATGGCTAGTTTAGCTCTGATTGTATTCCACTGTAATGAATGACAAACCTTCTCCACAGCACATGCCTGCTCACGCACACAGACATGGAGACCATGCAGAGTAAATAATAAATAAACAAAATAAAGATGAGCAGTGAGTTAAGCATCTTCAGTGGTTACGTTGAGTCAATATACGTAAAGAATTACATCACCACATGCAAACACACACACACACGCAAACGCATGCACATAGAATGTAATCAAGCGTTAGGTTTACCCTCCTATCGAAGTAGTTGAGGTTAATGAATGATTAGGTTTAATAATTTTAGAGTGGAGCTCCAGCTTCTTAGCTTCTCCATCAAATGCTAAGCGGAGCAGCAACAAAACGAGCAGCTCTATGCCACTACACTGAAGGCTGCAGAAATGTAAACCAGAAAATGAGTCAGATATGCAGCTTATCCTATTTTTATTTTAAAATCTTGATGACTCTCCAGAGATGCTATTGGCCTTGAAGTCTTTCTACCAGCTTGTTGGAAATCTCAAATTCATATCATTTTTGTTTGTCTTTTTTGTTAGTGGGACCCAAGCAGGAGAATGGCACCAGGGACAGAAAACTTTGCCAATATTATATCAAAAGTAGCCATTACTTATAAGCCATCATTAATGCTTCCTGCTCTTTGTTTACAATGTGCCTACTGTGTTTAGTGTGCCTTTGCATGTGTTCACTACACAGCATGTCAAGTACGATAAAACGACACAATAACATAGGTAGTGGAAAAATGTCAGTACCTCCATTTTTTGTAAAGCTTTTATACCTTTTAAGTAAAAGAAGTTTAGCGCCATGATGTTAGATATTATCTGAATTCTTAGCTGCAAAATACCAGCTTGAAATCATTCAAACCCTGAATGGAGAAGCAGTGACCTAACACATCAGGGAAAGGCCAATTCATGGACATTAAAATGCAAACGCATGCATATTTCATAGAGTTAAATTTTATGAAGCATTTAAAGCTCCATCCGTCCAGTAGTAAATTCTAATGGTCTTCTCTCCGATTCATAATATTCATACTCACCACCTCTGAGAGGTGACATTAAAAATGTTTGCATCTCCACAGATGTTAAAAGTTGAGATTAAACTGAGTCTGGCTGGAAAGAAACATACGCTTCAACATAATCACACACACACACACACCCACGCACACATAGTGACTTCAGTGCAGATGTGCGCCTGTTCTCCTCTGCTGCATTGTGGCCCAGTTTGCAGCCATCTCCCTCTGATGTATAACTTGTTGTCCAAGCCTTAATGTTGATTTATTATCCATCCATAAATTAGAAAAATATGTTTGAGAATTCCACCGTGCAGCCAGGCTCTGCAGACTGTCTGGGGATTGGCTGACGTGTCAGAGGCGCATATTGGCTCGCCGGGCAGCCTTTTGTTTCCCTGCACCAGCAGGCATTTAATGAGCTCTGATGGCTTAAGGTAAATGTGTTAGGACAGACAGCAACAACAGCCACAAAAACAGCCCGCTACATCAGAGCGATGTGGACCCTTTAAACAGCAGAAAAATGCATCCTTTTCCCTCCAGAGACCTCTGCAGATGGTAAACAACACAATGATTGTCATTAATTCTTCAGTTATTTTGGTGAATTTTTTTTTCTAAGCATTTCATTTTTCATTTTACATTTTATATGCAGCTATTGTAATTTTAAAATGCTTATCTCCTTAAAAAAATCTCCAGCTCCAACTTATTAAGTCCAGTTTCAACAGCATGTAAGCCTATTTTTCCTCTTATCCTGTTATCAAATAATGTTGATTATTACTGCTGATGATTCTTCAGCCAGTCCAGGCCGACTCGTGTTCCCTCACACATATTATTTTCTAATAAAGCTGCAGGCATCTCTCGGGTAACGCGTTGCCACTCACATCAGCCTGTGTTCCAGCGTGCTATAAGAAATGTTTCTAAGCTGCTCCTTTTAATCACAGAAATAATCATAGGTCAAAGTTTAACACTGTGACACAAGGAAACCGGCGTGACGTTCGCCAGAGCTTCATTCCTTATTTACCCAGAACAGAGTGTAGCTCTTTGAGACACAACGAGCGGCTGCATAATCAACACACTGAGACAGAAACATCATTGTCATCTTGTCTTGAGCTGACACTGTCACTTCATTGTCATGGCTGTTAGGTCTGCTGTGCTGATGTCCTGCTCCACTGTTTATGTTACAGATGTTGCAGTAATCAGAGCAGCAGCGTGTGAAGGACTCAGCCCGCAACCTCAGCCATCATCGCGCAGCTGAAAGGTCATTGCAGAAACGCCGGATGATGGCGATGGCTCGGATGGAATGAGACATGGTTCCACTAAGCCACATTTCTCACATCGATACTGACGCTGTCAGTGGCTTCTTTAACTCTTTAGATGCTCGTATCTCCAGAGATGAATGACAAAATGAAATAAAACGTTTTAAAGGCTTTTGAAGGTAGAGTGAGCAATTAGGCAATTTCACTTGGGCAGCAAAGAGGACAGTTAAGTGGTTATGTTTTTGAATTATTGTATTGTTTTTTGAGTTTCCAAACAATTACAGAACCTGTCACAACATTACTTGGCCGCTTCACCCATAGAGAATTCAAATTTTGCTGAGTTCTCTAGAGGCTTTTCTTTTCCATGAAGAAGATAAAATATTTTTCTACAAATTCAATTCAGTCTGCATATTTTTTTATTCAGTTGAAATTTGTGTATTTGCATGGTCCAAGTTAATGATAAATATTTAGGGAGGTAAAAAAAAAAATAACTAAAGTCTAAGTCCTCAGCCTACATATTAAACAATGTATAAGTAAAATAAACACACCATCCCACCTGAGAAACATGGACGTGACAGCGTCATGCTGTGGAGATTCATTTATGAAGCAGGAGTAGTGGAGCTGGTAAGACAAAGGACCCCAAATGTCTGGTAAGTGCTACAGTGAGTTGGTTTGCAAAAAACATTCATGTGTTAAAATGTCCCAGTCAAAGTCCAGCAAAAATGTTTCAAGCATATAATGACATACAAAATACTGACAAAGGGCTGTTGTCCTAACTTTTGAATTAGAAGATGACTAGATCTTTATTTCAGATTTTTCTTAATTTTATTTGCAAATAAATGTTGAAAAACATGAAATTTTTTTCCCCTTCATTTTTACAATTAATGGTTACTTTATGCTACATAAATACTTATGAAACCGATTAAAGCTGAGGTTGCAATGTGACAATATGTAAAAAGAAAATGTTACAGTTTTGCAAGGTGTTGTACATATAATTTTGTTCAGCCTAAACATTCTGCTCAAAATTAACCCAGTAACAGTTTAATCTGATAGAGTCAGGCTAGATAAATGAGTAATTATAAAATGTGCAGGATATTGGACTGAAGCTCCACTTCTTCTCTGTGTTCTAATGGCCACAACTGGTGTTGTTCTAAGGGTAAAACGATGCCTGTAAGGCACGCTTATTGTCCGTCAGCAGGGTTAGTTATGTCTCAGTTGGAGCATTTATCCTGGGCCATTACGGGGCGCTGAGTTGCAACTGGCGGCCATTGTTTAATGATCTCCTTGGGCTCTGGGAGTAAACTACTGCAGTAATCAGAAGGGTAAACTCAGCTATATTTCAATTTAGAGAGCCGCTCTTCCGTTCAGAGAGGCCGCTCTGAGACAATAAATAATAGGACTATTTAGGCTATCCCACCAGCTCCGTCTCTGACACCTACCCAAACATACACACACACACGCACACACGCATGCTCTCCCTAACACACATATTTATAAGTCAGCCTATAACAATTCATGTTGCCTTCATAAATCAAGCCTGGTAGAAGCTGGTGATTAGCAACATCATTTAGCCCCTAAAACCCAAACAGCGACAATTGCTTCCTTCCCTGTTTTATGGGGAAGATAGAGAGATGCACAGATGGTAAATTGGTTGGAGGGGAATGAACTGTAGCTGGATGACTGGACTTGAGGATACAGAGAAAATTCAGTGCAGATTTCAGGGCTTATTGTTCCCGGTGGCAGTTTTTCACCTTGCAGATTATGGCATGATCAACAAGGAAATAATAGCACCCTTTGTGCTCTTCTTTAAAATTTTCTGTCAACAAACATCTAGGGTGAGAGTGTCTATACATGTAAATGCTGGGTTGTCGAAGCTATTTTAAGGATTCAAACACATTTAGATCTTAACATCTAAAGTTAAGATACATCAGGTCTGCTTTACTGCAAAATGGCCATTTAAAATGATCTAACAAAAGTGATTAGTCAAAATTGGCGAAGAATTTCTGCCCGTAAATATGGTGTTTGGAATAAAATGTCCTAATATTTTTAAATTAAAGTGTTATTGGTTTTTTTTTTCCATTATTGTTTTTATTCTGAATATTTGTATGAATTATAGATCTAAAAGTGTGATGATTTATTTTATTCAAAAGTATCATGTAAAGATTGGAACTATGATATGACATTTTTCAGATGCATCGTTTCTCATCTTCCAACATATGTCGGCATACCTGAAAACATATTTTAAGCTGGGCCAAACACTAAGAAATTAAGCCAAATTTATGATGACTTGGATGTCAATTATTATGCATAATTTTGTATATTATTGTTCTGTAAATTTTGCTGAAGTTTTAATATGTTGTGTGTTTCCCATATTTACTGATCACTTGACCATCTCGGCATGAAAATACATTCCTCCTTGAAATTGAATTGCTGTATAAATGATCTATGATCATCCCTAAGATGTTTAGTAGCTGAATTATTTAGAAAATACTTCTAAATCTCCTTCCATGTCCACAACCTCGAGCTTTCAGCACATTGAGGTGAGTAAATCTTTATTGATACAGACTGAGCGTCTGCATAGCATAGCATAAAATCAAGTAGGACCGTGTCTTTCCTACAAACTTTTGCAAAGCTTTTGTTTTGGAGCCGAGTTGTGAGACTCATGTTTAAAACTTTTCTGCGTGTCTAAAAATCTGTGGTGGCTGGGCTAAGCTAGAGACGTTGTTGCTACAATATCAAATGTGCAGGAAGGCTATGCTGCAACACGCTGCGCTGCATTTACCTAGAAATAAAAACTCAAAGCTGGGAATGGCGTCACACTTGAGTGAACAGCATAGCAGTTGATGAAGTCCGAGAAGTCAGGATTCTAATATTACAACACTCAAGTCGTCATTCTTCATAGTGCCAAACAACGTTTTAAGAAGTAGTTTGCATTTGCAACACCACTAAATTTATTCAATTCAGAACAGCAGGCGCTACATGTAACATGGATTTTACACATGTCTTACAAGTGTTTCTGGAAAAAATAAGTATGTTTTCACCATGGCTTACTTTTGTTGATGTGAGGAGGTGGCATTTTGGATATCAAAGTCTGACTTCAGTTAATCACTTCACGTGATTTTTTTGACTCAGAAGTCAGAATTTTGGAGTTCAAACTAGAAATAGACACCAATAATTGACTTCCACACACACTTTGGAAAGACGACAAAGGAGCTGCAGTTTCCAAGCTACTGCCTCACAGAGCACCCCTCCCTCATGACTCTCCCACTCAGCCCCTTCAAACTAGCCAGCAGCAATTAGCAAACACCTGATGGACCTGTGCTCCTGCTTAGCTCAACATGCGAGCTAATTCTCAGTGTACCATTGCTTAAAAAAAAAAAAAAAAAGTTGCTAAAGGGTTAAACGAGGAGCGATGTGACAAATTTCTGAAAGTGAAGTGTCAGAAAACAAGAATTTCTTAAAGAGACAGAGGCCCAATTTCAAGGTGTTAAATGATGAAGTAAAATTTCTTTTCATTTATATTTAATAAGATATAAATATTATTGTGTAATATTTATAACTGAAGGAAACATAGTTACTTTGTGCTATAAATGTCTTTGTGGCTGGAAAACAATACTGCCCCTTTAAGACAGCATGATGAAGCTTTTAATCATCCCTTAAAGATATTTTGCTTTTAATAGTTGGAACATTTGAGACTTGTGCTTGAGTCTAAAAAAAACACTATTTATAGTGTATAATGACACTATGAATAGAGTACATTATGACACTACTTATAGTGTCATAATGTACACTCTGAATAAAATGTATGGGTCTAATATCAAGCAAATGAAACCCCCTGGCTGATGCCAAACAGCTTAAGTGCTCAGTTACCGCCATTGTGTTTGTTTGTGAGGTTTGTAAAAAACAGAAAACAGTAACTGATTTAGTAATATGATGCCAGAAGTAGCTCACTCTAAGAGGCTACACAGTATTACCAACTCCTCCTTTACTTGTAACAGATTAATCTTTTGTGCAGCTTGCATAAAGCACTCCATGTTTTAATTACTGTAATTAAATTGTAATCAGATCCACGTGTGTTCTCACAAAACCACTTGGTTATAAGAAAGAAAAAATAAGAATATTTTCCAGCCAGTAATTTCTTTATTCTTTTCTTTAAACCCACTGATTTACAAGCACCAATAAAGTCAAACACATTAGGCTTCCTAACCCAACAATTTCCTCATCTGCAGCGCAGTAAAAATGTTCTACTGGTCTCAGCGGAGAGAGATTATACGTGTGTCTGATGATGGCTTCCTAAATAGCTTCAATTAATGGACTGTCACTTATCATTAGGACTCCTGAAAGGCAGGGACGCCGGGGAGCTTGATGCAAACAAAGGCGCGTTTTAGAACGTCAATTCTAAAAGCTCCCATCGACTCTCCTTTCTAGCAGCCGGCCTCTGAGGCCCCTGTTCCTGCTGGCCCCTAAGCCCTGCTCTGTCCTCTGGGGGATTACAGAGATCTGCAGAAATTAGCTGTTTGGATGACAAGTAGAGGCCAAAGGGACGAGCGGGTGGTAATGTCCCCTTTTAGGTGAACAAAAGCAATGAGGATTTTAAATAACACGTCTCCATTGCCGCCTGTGGCCACTTCAGTCACGGTGTGTATGGTAGGTTACTCGTCTGTGTTAATTGATTGGGGTCCTGCTACAGCAGAGGGAACTGATTTGTCTGATAGCCTACAATGTCCTGGATCAGGGGCTCTGAAATCCAAATGAAAGTTCAAGGGAGAGTGGATTTTAGAAGTACGGCAAGTGTGAGTAAATAAAGAACAATAACAGTATATTACTATAGTCTTTACATATGCTAAAGTGAGCTAATTTGCTTTCACTTAAAAAAAATCATTGAATAGTTTCTGCAGAAAAAAAGCTCTGAAGTCAAAGTGAAAATAGCACATTTAAAAGTTAAACCAATGTGGAAAAAAACAAAAATCAGACTACAAAAGAAGATTTGAAGCAAAATATCATTGACAACTAAAAGGCACAAACCATTGAAAAAAAATTTCAGTTCAGTACAAACTCCATCCCCCAAAGAACTTATGATTGTGAAACCATTTTGACCAAATGGTGTTGCCATACAGTCTGGAATAAGTGTTAAAATTGAGAGTATAAATTGTAGTTAAAATGAAACACTGTTCTTCCTTCGTTAGAAGCTCGGAAAGTGCTACATACTTATGAGTATTTGAAAACATTACTTGTTTTATGCTTGCCCGTATATTATTACTTATCACCAATTCTAATGGTACCAATAAAGGACATTATTATTTCTGTTAGCACCAGGCTAACTTTTGTATCATGATTTTAAACATGACAATAAGGTTGGGATAAATACCCAACACTGCAATACAATATGTTGTTGGACATACATGAATCATGAATGCTTTACTCTAGAACTGATCGTTTAAATATCTTTCTTATTGTATCTACAGTTTTGTTGTACTTTCTTATGGAAGCAAGCAACCTTTTTATTTCCCTGAAATTCATGTTAATTAGCCAGACTGTGTAAGAACGTTCACAAAAGGGCAGAAGAACAACGACTGGTTGTATGTGGTCATATTCCTGTATTTTGTAAAGCATCTGAGAGTTGCACTGCTAATACTAATTAGAATTCCTAATCATTAAATACTCTTTGAGTGCTAGGTGTCAACACACAGCGTGAAGACCCAGGATGCACCTCCAACTATATGTGGTGTGGCACAAGCAAGGTTGTTTACTCTTCATTATCGTTCCAGACAGAGGCAGGGGGATCCTCAAAGAGAACATCCACAACAACATCCTCTTGACTGGGGCTCTGCAGTGCAGCTTTTGTCCATTACGCTTGGCCTCCTCATTGACAGCCAATAAATCATTCATTTAGAGGCAAAGCAGGGAGAGAATCAAACAGCCATTTCAGAGCCTGAGGCCTTTCACTGTAGTGGCTGCTGCAGGCCACAGATCTAATGTAGAGTGGCTCGGCTGCAGGCGGGTGGAAGGGCTCTTAAGAGACAGGAGCGCATTGTTTGGAGAGACGGGAAACGTTGCTCTCATTAGACCCGGAGCTGAAAACCAACCTGAAAGGCCGACTTCAATTTACCTGCCCTGTGCTTGGAATAAATCACCCCAGTGTGTGTTTATGTGTGGTGAGCACACATACAGAAAGAGACATAACAAACACACTCATAAGCAAATCCATACAAAGAGCTTCATACACGCTTTTCAGAGCAAACCTCTTCAGCTTTATAGTTGTTTTAGCGTAGCTCTTGTTAAAAGAAAAACCTTTTACTGCCCTGCCTCCAATGGCCATTTTATTTGCTTTTTTATTCAAATCAGAATCACAATTAAGCTGGCTCTTCCCCTTTTGGGTAGGTCTGAGTGTATCTTTGCAGCTGGAACAACTACCCGCTTCTAGACAGGTAAATTAAAGCATTTGGAGGTGCATAAGACATCTTAACACTGAACAATTCGAGAAAAGACTAGATTTTGTGGATCGCAATTGGCTTGCTGAGGCACTGAATTTAACACGAGCCAAAACAAGACCAACAGCAGCAAAACTAAAGAGGATCTAATATTCTGCATCATGTAGACAGGAAGAGCAGGTGTGCGCTGAGGTGTAGCAAAGAATGTGGATCAAAAACCAGTTCTCTGAGATACAAAAAGAAGATTGACAGAGAATAAGTACACCGGTATCTCACCACTGCTTGGGCCCTCACTTAGTTGACAAACCCAACTCAAAGAGCAAAAAATATTGCTCTTATATTAACTGATCTAGACAATTAGGGACAGATGAATTAATGTAAAACATGCAGCACTTTAAAATAGAGATGCTCAAATGCAGTCCAACCTTAAAATTTCACAATCGTTCTCTTATTTAGGCCAGAACAACAAGTTGAGAACACCAAAACTAACTGACTCAAAACTTGTACTCGTGTAAGAGTGGCCTAAAATCGGTATTTTTTTACTCAACTAGAAGTAACGTTTATGGTAGATGTATTTGGTAGAGATTTTTTTTATCCAAAGTGACTTAACACATAACAAGGCTGTTAATATCAAAGCTGACAATAGGGGAAGTTTTAATATTTACTGATATATAAATATTATATAGACACAAATATAAGAAATCAGTAGATGGGGCAAAGAAACACAGTGAAGGTGCCAGAGTATGAAATGCTCTTTGATGAACTGGGTGTTCAAGAGTTTTTAGAAGAGAGACAGAGACACTGTTCTGGAAGAACTTGGTAAGTCACTTCATCATAAAATAACTTATATAAAGGCATGGGATTGTCTTGAGCGAGATGTTGGCATCGCTAGCCGAAAATCCCTTTACGACCAGAGTTGTGACATAAGCATCTGCAAGAACATTCAAGTAGATCGAAGTCGTTCCATGAAGAACTTGTAGACTAACATCAGTGACTTGCATTTGATGCAGGCAGCTAAGGCTAGCAGTAGAGCTCAACAAATAAAATGCATAAACATGTGTAGAAGTAAAAAGTATTCATTCGAAAAATTATGGACAAAAATATTAGTTATGCCTAAAAAAGTAACAGGCAAAAAGGCTTCTCAAAAAAGCAAAAGTCAAATTCCTTGTTTGTGCACGCTATGTTGGCGAGTAAAGCTTAATAATATTATTAAAGAAGAAAAAAATAATGCACAGAGACAAGAATATCAGGCTTTTCATGGCCCAAACAGATTTCTGCTTTTCTTAGAGGTCTGAACAACTGATTCCGATTTTGATGTTGGTTAAGGTCTTAGTTTTGAAGCATTTATTGACAAAACAAAAGTTGCAGTTTTCAGTGTTTGACATCCAAGAAAAAGTTGGCTCGATCGATTAATTAAGCTGGTCGATTAATTGGCACATGTCTAAAAGAAGAAACCACAGCACATGTAAAGAGATGTAGTTAAAGAACTTTGATTTTCTGCCTAATGCTTTATGAGATTTCACCAAAAGGCATGTGGTAAATTTAGCTTTTTTTTTTTTTTAGGAGGGTAGATTTTGTTTTCATTGATTAACAGCTTACATTAAAAGAGCTCTTAACATTGAATATGCCCTGATTGATATGTATTACAGTCTAAGTGAGTTCACAGTAGCTTTAAGAAAGAAAGAACAGAAAGATAAGAAGATGTAATCAAAAGAGCTATAAGTAGAAATGTGGTGGCAGAGGTGTCAGGCTATTTAGATACTGATGAGGTCTGGGTTTTTTCTTGTCTCTGCCAATGACATGCTCTTCAAATCCAAACAAAAGAACCTGCATTCTAATCCACTTTATGCCTGTCACACAAACAGACACGCACACACAGACTCATACTGACAAAGCATCAGGGTACATCTGTGTTTACGTGTGTGTTTTGTCCTGACACCACTGAGAAGTGACGGATCTCCTGGTCCTCGTCATACTTGCACTGTAACCCCTCAAAGAAAAACAGATTTTGGACTCAGGTATCTTTAGCATATCGTTCCTCATTTCTCCCCCTTGTAACATCAACCAATGGTAGTCTCAATTTTCCGTGTCTCCTGCAGCATTGAAAATGAAGTTGTCAGACTGGAGTAGATGGATTACGCAGACACCCAGTCACACACAAAAATCATAAATGAGCTGAAATGGAATCAGAGTCTCATTGAGCGCTTGCGAGGAAAAACTGAGAGGGGTCCTTAAAGTGCTGCACTCGATTTCCACCCATATTGATCCGTGCTTGTTTTTTTTGTTTTGAAGAGAACGACAACGTGTTTTTGGACCAACGACAAAATCTTTGTCTCTTGGCTCTGCTGACAGGAAGCAGCCGCTGATGGAACAGCGTCGTGAAAGAAAACGGCCTGCAATAAAACAGGTGATAAGCACCACAAAAATGGGCATGATGCGTGAACGAAGACAATAAAGTGTCCATCTAACAGACACTCAAAAAGACAGAGAAATATATTTGTTGGGTTTAAGTGTGTGACTACATTTTGAATTGTTATTGAAGCGAGAAAGAAAACTTTTAACCTAAATTGGCTTTTAAAGAAGACATCATAAAACTGTCTCTCCATCGTTCATCGCCCTTCCTCATCTTCCTCTTTGTGACTTTCATTCTAAAGACGAGGAGAGGATGAGTGTGTGTTCTGTTTGATTCAGTGCTATCTAACCTTGCTTTATGAAAGCATTAAATTGATGGTTTCAAGCCAGCCCAGAGAAAATGCTCATAAAACTGAAACTAACTGAGGGATAATAGTCCTCATAAACTGGTCTAAGAGCTCCATAATTCACAACGTCCTCAACTTGTTCTGTCTTACACAGCAAGAGCTGTCACATGCAAAATGCTTAAGGTTCCAATTGCACAAGCTGCAAACACAACTGCAAACAAGAAGAGCTCCTTAGCAATAATGCTGACATGTATAGGCTGAAACATCAACACCTGGAAAAGTCAGGGTAGTACATCACAAAAATAAAATCTCTTGATAAATTCGAAAGAAAAATTTTTTTCATGGAATTACTGATGCACCAATCACTAAAATCTGAGAATTTTCCTGAAATACTGAAAGATTCATTAAATGCATTGACAGTAAAAATCCAAATTTTATGGTCCAGAAATGCATCAACAAACAGTTTATGCAATAATTTTGTGTTAAATTAACAGGAATAAGCCTGTTGCTGTGAAAAGGACGACCTAAACTAACCTGAATCTCAGAAACTCAAATTGTTTTTGCTGGAATAGGTTACTATAGAAAAGTAATTTCTGGAATCTAAAGTCTCAGCTTCAGGTAACTGCATCAAAGATGGACACACACATTTTGTGATTTATCTAAATGAATGTATTGCATATTTTACCTTTTAAGGAGTTGGAACCTAGCACAGATACTAAAAAATAAAGGTTGTAAAAAATGACATAAAAGAGGTTTATTGGACAACAATGGATGAATACTAAGTACGTCATCAAGGATCCATTGGTCATAAGAGAAGAGAGAGAATGGAGTCAGTGGACCCAGAGTAGGTTTTCTGGTAAGTAATTTAAGCTGATCTTACTTGGTGTGAGCAGGTAGATGAGTTTGGGAAAGAGTAAGCAGGACGTTGTGGCTGTTCATATGGAATCCAGGAGGTTTTGCCAGTTTTGCTTTCGTTAAAAACATGAGGACATTTGTTAAAAACACTAGATGAGGTCAAGGTAGGGTTTTCTACAGCATTGGAAAATTAATGTAAGTATTTTAAACTCCCAGTGCAATGCAGTGTTACACACGGAGAGTCTCGCGACCAACACATTGACCACTAGACATTAAATCCTGATCGATTTAATCACCAGGCTTAATGAGTGTTATTGGTAATAGGTGAATCAGAATGGAACAGTCCCCATCCTTGTAGGGATGAGCATCAGGATGAGTGAGAAAAATAAAAACAAACAGAATCAGCCCTCACAAATGTAACAACAATAATAGTTTTTCAGCTGAACTGTAGGCAAACGTTTGAAAATCTAAATACACAATGTAGTTATCAACATTGTGTAAAGGTGCATTCTACCGCACCAGTAGCAGGAGATAGTTGCAATCAGTTATGGATCATGTAAATGTGTGGAATATATGTATGCAGCAGAAAAGTAAAAAAGACATTTAATTTCAATCCAGCACTGAATCCTGTGCTACCTGCCTCCATTCTTTCCCTTTCTCCTGTCTGCAGAGGAAACCGTCACGTGTACAGGACGAAATGAAGCTAGACTCTGTGGAAAAAAAAAAAAAAAAGAAGAGTTAACAAGAACTTCTGCATACGCAAACATCAGGGATGACACACAGCAAGTGCACAAAATCTATGAGTTCATTGTGCATCTTTGCAGGTTGCACAGGGCGGTAATGGATGGCCAGCGAGCGCCCGCTGACGTGTTATTCTTTTATAAAACATTGCCTCCTCGTAGCAGAGCGCAAGGGAGAGTGTGTCATGCTTGTGATGAATGACCAAAGGGTAACATCTTCACTCCTGACCCCTAACACAGAGAAGAATGCTCACACATAAACACAAGCACACACACAAAAAAAAAACACAGACTCAAGCTTTTACTCATGCACTTGCAAGTTGGCAAACAGTTTTTTTGTCACAGTGAAAGCATCATAAACACCTGATGCAGTGTGTTTACTGTGCAGATGTTTATCCAGATGCAGGTCATTATACCTTCATTTCTGGAGTGCACACAAACAGATGCTCGATTGAACTCTTCTTAAAGGTTTCAGGGGTTGTATTTCCTGCTTTCTTATTTTTTTTATTTGATCATGGATTAGTAATTATAAATATTTACTTGCTCTCATTTATCAGACAGCGCGAACAACAGGCTTACACTCATCAAAGATATCTTCTGCTATGCTGACAGACAAAACATGAAAGACCAACATCAAAGCAGTTCCTGTTAATGCTGACAAACCCGGAGCTGCTGGACAATGCTGAGGACTGAAGAGGGCAGTAATAAGCACTGACCTTCTCCTTGTTAATCATACACTAGCTGCACTTGAAGGCAGCACATGTGTAGCATAACAAGCTATTTGTTTCTTTTCTTTCTGCAAAAGCTGGACGAGAAGAGGAAAAACAGAGAGACAGAAGAAGAGATGGAAAGAGAAGGAGACATGATAGGGAGGAAAACGACACAGAGGGTTTTGGGGGAGGGAGGGTGAGACAAGGAGACAGAGACAGAGTGGGTGAAAGTGGGGGACGAGGCAGCAGAGGTTTGGTGGGGCGGGTGGAAGGGGAACAGGCAGCCGGTCTATTATCAGGGGTCTATAGAGAAGCATTTAGGGACAAATAGGACACCACCCCCCTGTCACCCCAAACCATTCAAACCCTGTCAGCCCTGCCCATTCACCCAAACCCCAGGGGGAGTGGGGCAGAGGGGGCCGAGGGGCCGTAAACTGGAGCAGGATGTTGGAGGGCTTGAAGATGGACTACCCCAGTACCACCCCTCTGTAATACTTCAGATGCTGTATCTTAGCAACGGCACTCAGGGTGTGACCTGTAGTTCTATGACTCCATTCAGCTTCACACATTTTGAACACACACACGCAGGCACGCACACACACAGACTCCCAGGCATACAGGGGACCCCGCAGTGCTTATCGGCAGCCCAAAACAGGCTCTCTTGTTCAACAATTAGCACCGATCTTGCCTCCCACCCACCTCCTCCAGCTTGGCCATGCTGGCAACCCCGCAGGGAGGAAACTTAATTACCATCAACAGACAGAGGGGAGTTGATCTTTACACACTTAAGATGATCCACTTTGCAGTGGCTGACAAACACACAGAGGGCGCGGCATCCCCTAAACTCAAAAGTTTCTATTTCTGCATGCTGTCAATCACATGCTGATTAAGGCAGCACAGAGATGACATTCTTCGCTCCCTAATTTTCGTATGGAATTAGTATTTAATGAATTGTGTGCAGATTAATTATAATATAATGATATTTAATTGTTGCCAACTAATTGTTGTGGCGCTCTTTTGCCTCACAGTTGCTGGGAACTTTGTTTTGTTTTACTTCAGAGAGGAACAGTTGGCAGAAGAACATCTCATTAAGCAGCATAAAAAACTGAAAGGTTTAAGTAAAATAAAGCCTTTTAATTAGGAAAAAAAATTGCTTTGTTTTTTATGGTAAATTAGTTAATTTTCAGTCAAGATGAGTGGGACTAACATTGTATTGGATGTTTTGAGCAGTCAAAATGAAATAATGATTATCCTATCAGGAAAAGTGGACGTCCCAACGGTCAGCTGTTTAAAGGAGCAGTATTATGCATTTTCCATGCACACAGAGCCATTTTATACATAATCAATTAAATATGTTACCTTTAGTTGGTATAAAAATTCTGTCTATATCAAACATGACTTAAGAAATCTGACGCCTTGAAATTGGCTACTGTCTCTTTAAGCTGCTCTTTCTGACACTCTGCCTTCTTCACGTTATCACAACAGTGCTTCTCCATTATGCCATTCACAAACATTCTTGGAAATGTTGGACTGAGAAATTGGTCATATAAGCTCAGAAAACGCTGCTGACAAACTTTTATGCTCTAGTAAAATGTTACATTAGGTGTATGGGTTTAACCCTGCCTGCCCAGTGAGTCCAAATGTCAGTGGAAATGCTCTCCTGAAAATAGCAGACCACAAGAACGGGTACTGAACCACACGAAATTCTGGTGTACCACTCAGAGAAAGATGAACTAAGACTTACAGAACCAAAGACAGAAAAGTTCTGACATCAATTTAAAAATGCAAGAAAGAGAACACAAGAATAAACCAAGAAACTACACATAAGAAAATGAACAAACATGACAACATTTAGAAACAATAATAAACACAGAGGAATTATGAGAATATGGCATATTATCAAACCAAAACCCAGACACTTAATGAGTTTTTATGCCTAGTGACTGCCCCAAAATTGTCATTTTAATTTTAGAGCTATATAATTATTGAACTAATCAGGCCGTAAGTGATGACATATGTTCAACTTTGTCTCAAATACCCAGCATGTTGAGGCGGGTAAATAATGTCAGAATTATGACATTTGAGCCACGACTGTGTTAATTCTGTTATAGTGGATATGTGGCGAGCACATGGCATGGGAGCCTTATTGTCCTAGAGCATCATTTAATCCAACGCCACAGAAAGGGAAAACTAATACACATTAATATGACAGCGTTATTTGGACTAATATGATTTGTAAAGAGAACATAAAGGATGAAGAGTCAATGTTTCTTTTTGCCTTTAACTGAAGTTGTCACATTAGTGGAACAGCATTATTTGCATGTGTTTTCATTCAACTCATAGCATATTTAAGCTGTTTTCCTATTTAAAGTTCTATTTAAATAGGTAAAAAAAAAAAAAAAATAGAAAACTCCTCAAAATATGTAATCAAATTTCTTATTCCAATTAGTTCATTCCAAAAAATGCTTGAAAATACACAAAATAACTAATAGAGGTTATCATAACCCTTGCATAAAAGGGCTTAACTATGGTACTTGTGGTTTGTCTCTGCTGCCACATTTATAGCAATGGACAAATAGATGCACTTGAATACACACACAGCAGGATATGTGTTAAGTAATCCACCTTTCAGATGGATGAATGTCTTTATCCGCCTTGTTCTGGTAATAGATTTATACACGCCATCTATTATTTACCCAGACATTATCACTATTGCCTGAAGCTATAGTGAGGAACAGTGTTTCCCATGACCTTGTGTGAGGGGGTGTGTGTGTGTGTGTTGGTGTCTCAAACATGCACACGCAAACACACAACACTCAATTTTATTCTGAAATTGGTGAGCGATAAACACACATGCGATAATTGTCCCAAAGTCACTTTGATCTTTATCAACCCTGAGGAACCTTGCAAGAAGGTCTACAGAGTCTACTGAGTCTTTATGAGTACTCATTAAAACACACTTTCATCATTTGTTTTAATATAGCATACTCCTCTTCAAATGACACCATTAAACATAATTCAATCTTTACCTCTTCTTCATGTGTGCTGGTTTTGCTGATTTATCCCCACTTTTATTTCATTTCCCCCTCCTGAGCCACAGCGGCTGCAAACTGCTGCGCTGCCCCTATGTGGATGGTTGTAGAATAGCAGGGTCAACAACAGTGGGGGGGAAAAAAAACGAAGAATTTCACTCAAAATTAGCAAAAAAAAAGAAACAGAAACCATGTTGGTGTAAATACTGCAATGGAGAAATAACTGATAGACCTGCTCCATTTGCACACTCAAACATACAAATGTAATTGCACACCCATTGAGCAATTTAGTAAATGTCATCCAGTGTGCAGAAAGAGAGGGAAATAAGTCTGCCGCATCTTTGTATTGGAAACACAGGTGAGATTGATGAGAAGCGTCTGTTTATCATATCGGTTATTCAAGATGAAAGATGAGCGTTTGCAGAGGGGTTCCTCCCATTCACCATCATTGATTTACACTCATAAAAACACACAGCTACACGAGAGCATACCCACAGTAAGTGTCCTTGCTTTGTCAATAGTCAAGGTTATATCATATGCAGCAGAATATTTGACTAATGTGTCACGATCAAATGCTTCAAATCAAAACTATCTTAAAACCCGATGAAAAATAACAAGGTCTGATTTCTTAAGTGACACAATCTCACTAGATAAGAAAAAAAGTGCTAAGTGGACAAGAGTTTAAAAAGAAGGAGGAAAAAAAAGAACATAAAATTGTTGTTTAAAAGCAATAAAAGCCAGCTGGGAAATTTTCAGGGAGCAATCGGGGGCAGAAAAATGAAGCACTTGAGTTGCAGCCAATTTTGTCCTGGTGAATTAAAACCTAAACCTCTTCCACATTAACGTTCAGAGAGAGAGACAAATGGCACGGCAAGTGAATGTGTTGCCAGTGCTTGTGTCAAAAGCGTGTTTTTCTTCCTCCGCCAATTAGCCCGGCTGTGGTATAAAGGCAGCTAATTTTGTCAGGCTCCTGTAAATGGAATGATGGATGCTGACTTGTTGTGGACAATGTGGGTGAACTTTAAAACCTCTTGCAGAGAAAACAGTGCGTGAGGGAGACTATGCACAAACCTTGCCTATTCACGATGAATTAAAAAGCCACAACACACTCCTTTCACATGAGAGTATTCATTATGTAACCCTAATGTAATGGCATAAAGCACGGAAGCAACAGCCTATCAAGAGCAGCGATTTAGCTTTTTTCACTTGTGCTGTTTCATTGCTATAGGGTAATTTGTTGCACTCAGCAGGGCAGGGTAAAGTGAATCAAGATTAATTTACATGCAGGCGAACACTTAGGCAAGGCAGAGCGGTAAGCAAATGCACCGTCTCTGCGGCTGAGAGGAACGAAGGCAGCGTGGCAAAAAAGGTGGGGGAAAGCGTTGGATAATTAAGGAGCATCAAATGTGATTGCTGAAGGCAGTTAAAAGGCCACAACATGCCGACTGGATGCGCACTCTTTAGAATGCAGCCTTCGCATTTTACCCAAGCTGCATAGACGGAGGCAAGGAGTTTAATAGGAGCAGCAGCCTTAGAGCACACTTCAGATTTAGTCTTCATTAATTGTTGTTTAGGATCTCACCTCTATGCTCAGCGTATTATTTCACCACATTAGCTTGGTAGAGGGACACGCTCAGATGTGCAACAAACAAGACGTTGCAGTGGTTTGAAGAGCCAAGAAACTCCTCCGTGAAGGTTATTCAATTGAAGCGCTTGATTTAAATAAAACACAGCAACATAACTCGGTGACAGAAAGACAAAGCGAAGAGTCCCAGAAGACCTGAGGCTGAAGTGACAAGTCTAACTCAGACAAACTGCAGCAAACACTCAGATACAAATGCAACTGCAAGTCCAAATAGATGGGAATAAAAATACCAAATGAGCTGTTTGAGGTGGACACTGGCAAATCTTTGCCCTGCTGAACAGGCTTAACATATCAGAGAAAGAGAAAGAGATCACTGGGATGGGATAAAAAGAAAAGACTTGGTCGAGTTTCTCCCCTCTGTCGTTCGGTGGTAATGGACTCTGGACCCAGCATGTGGCAGGGGAATCTGATCAAGCATGCCATCCTGCAAGCTCTCTCACACACATACACACAGAATCATTCTGTCAAATATGAATAAACACTAACACACATCGGTTGGATTGTGGGATGCAGCTCTGGGATTTGGGCAGAGCGTCTGGCATATTTGCCCATCTCAGATCTCCTGTCAGGGCCTGAATGCAGGATGACAGCAGGAGAGAGCCCGCAGCGTCTGGAGACCTGTCTCCATCTATGCATCTCTCACATAAACAAATTCTCCCATCGCTGTATTCAGACTAACCTCTCTGCTCTATTACACACAAACACACAGCTGCCACAAGCACTCAGACACCCAATCAACAACCACAGTGAGAGAGAAACAGAGAGGGGGAAAGAAAAGGGAGGCAGATAGGGGGGAAAGAAAGAGAGAGAAAAAACGTATGGAGGTGAGAAGGGGAGGGAGATGGAGGAGAGGACATAGTGAGAAAGGGGCAGCGTCGGGGGAGATGGCAAGATGAAAATGTTGAGAGGAGGCCAGCGCTCCGGAACTGTGCTCAGCGTTCTGTCTGGCCGAACAGGAACCTCCTAAAAGCGGCAGGACGGCCAGCGTGGATGAAAGAGAAATGGGCTCTGGTGGATTAAGGAATAAGTATGGTTCAGGAGAGGAGGGCTAAGGGTTGCAAAAACACTGAAAGCATGAAATGCTTAGGACCTCCTGCTTTTTCATGAAGTGGGTTGAACAGGAAGAAGCAGCAAGGGAAGAATCTCATCACACAAAGAGAATATTTGTCATCCATTTATTGCAATGTGATGCAGCTTTACTGAATAGTTAACTGCTTACCCATCCCCTGTTATTTATTGTTTTTAGTCTTTTTTGGATACAAATTCTAAAAAGAAATTCAACATAGTTTTCAGTCAATAGCATGGTGAAATATTTTGGATGATTTAACAATGAAATACAATAAAGTAAAAGTAATAAATTTGAACACAGCTATCTGCAAATGACTTTAATCTTACTTTAGTTTTGAAGTACCAGTAAGTAACAATAAATCATGCCTGAACCAAGACCCCAAATCCCAGAGGAGTTGAAACAGAAGCTTCTTCAATGCAGAGCAGAACCAAGGAGCAGAGAGAAGGATCAAGTTCAAACCGTCTCTTCCATCAATCATCATAGACAAGAATCACATCCCCAACGCCAACGTCTCTCTGCCTGGCTTTCTAAACACATGACCAGAGAGATTAAAAGTGAAGCAGCAAAAGCAAATGATGAGGATAAGCAGTGCTTGTAAAAAAACTGATTGTGCCCGCTCAGGATATTTTACTATGAAATATTAGCTCTGCTGATTAAGAGTAAACAAAGTTCAACTTTATCTATTTTTAATGGCAACATTCTCCATGATAACATCCAGTAGAAATTGCAAAAACTTCATTCATAGAGGGTAGTCCACACCACTTTTGCACCAGTAATGAATTTCACGTGCAGTCTTTGTAGATTGTTCACAACATGCCCTCTAATTGCACGTCATTTTTCATTTATTTTTAAGATCAGGCCCTTTGTCTTCCCCTAGCTGTTTTGTCAGTTCAGCACAAGAGGCAATGGAGCAAAGGTTGACAATAGCTCCTAAATGATAAAAAACATGACATGACATTATCTAAAACTTGAAGGCCCAAGGACTTCCTTCATCTTGAACATTAATATCCCAGTTTCAGTGATGCAGCCATGAAAACGGAGATAAATATGAACAGAATCATAGAAAATCCTGATGTCCCAGTCCTGCGCCTCAGCCTATCGACCAAGATTGAAAGGTGGACTGTATCAAAAGGTCCAACAGAAGCAGCACAGAACATTTACCTGCTTCACTTTTCATCAAAATGTCAAGTTGTCTTTGTCAGTCTGTGTTACCGTGTCACCTGGGAAAGTGTGTCTCTTGTGCCAATATCTAAGCAAAGAGTGTAAGTGTTTGAAAAAAAAAAAATCAACAGTCTTATAAATGCAGAAGTGCCTATAAAAGTAGCCTACTGCACAGTTTAGGAGGATCGCACAGTGAATGTGATGAGTGGCCAAGAACACACCCAGAGAGTGTGATGTTCTCCCAGATTGATCAGCCACATTACAAAACATCCCTCCTGCCTCTCCATCCCTTCTCTCTACACCGCTCTCCTTTGATCAGAGAATCGATCCCTGGATCAGTCGATCGGTTGCTATTCTGTGATCTGGGCTGGGCCAATTACTTCAGTGAGTAATAGTGATTAGTTTGTGTCTAGATCAATCCACACTGATACAAGCAGAGAGGCTGCAGACAGAGTCAGGGGAACCACTGACGATTCAAATCAGCAACATATTTATAAGACAAAAACAGTGTCGATCCACCATCCAAAGTTTAGCACCTTGGATGTACTTCCTTTATCATAGTGTCAAATTTTCATGGACTATCTAGTTGTTGAGTACAAATTAAATGTACATTCAAGACCTAAAGGGGGACTTAAATGTTCACAGGTAAAAATAGAAGTACAAAAAAATGTGCATACACTCTGTACATAAATTAATCTTATGAAGCCAGCATTTAAATGTGAGCTTTTGGCATTGGTTTGACATTGTCCAGGTCATTAAAGGAAAGCTAGTACTAATGTCGAAGGCAAATCTATTTATGTTGATAGTATTCATGGGCAATCTTTCCATAACATTGATCAACGCAGTTTGGTTAATAGGAAAATAATAAACAATTACTTCTGCAGACGGGAAGGGTAATTGATTTTCTTCTGTAAATTACTACCACTATCAGGCCTGCATACACAGAAAGGTGATCATCTACATAAAATCAATGGGATATGATCCTATCTGTATGATAATCATGGACTGTAGCCAAGGAGTTTTCTTAAGCTTTAGTGGGAGCACCATTAAAGAGAAGCAGGACAACTTCAGAGTTTTAGTTCTCTGTTTGCAAAGTTAGTGATAATGTTTTTAACGTTTAAAAGCATGAATATTGCTTTGAATTCTTATGTGACATGTCATATGTCGCAGTCTATCATATTTTACTCTAGAACTGCAGTTAAAGTTAAATCCTTTTGTTGTGATCCTTTGTTGGTCTGACTTTTAGTTCTCTGATAGTTTCTTAATTTTTATTTTCTTATATCTTGCCATTTTAGTTTAATCCTTATGTTAGTTTAGTTATTATCATCGTTTGTATATTGGGTTTGATTTATTAGATTAGTATTTCTTTTTTTTTTTTTTTTTTTACAGTTAGTTTATTTCCCCTTCAATTTTCTTATTTAACCTCAGCCTGCCAGTCTGCTCTCTTTCCCAGCTGTTGCTCATTTTGTTATTTGTCCCTACCTGCTTTTCCTGTAATTTTTGTTAATTTTTATTTTTACTCCCCTCTCTGTGTTTATACAAGCTCCCTGGCTTCTTTATTCTCCACTAGCTCCTTCTGTTGATCCATTTGCTTCATGTACCTGGTGTATGTTCGTTCCCTCATTCCCTGCATGTTCCAGTTTTTTGTAAGTTGTTTTAGGACTATTTACTATTTATGAAAACATTATTTCGTCATTATTCATCTAGATTCCATCTTCCACTTTGCAGCATGACACCTTTGAACTGAGAAGAGTAGGTTCTGTATGTATAAACCTGAGAATTACACAGAAATAATACAAGGATGATTAATCTCTGGCAGAAGCTCATACCTCGCTGGTGTTCCCAGTGAGACGCTGACTTATAGTGATGGCTAAGCCCACCATCGCTGTATGTATGACTATGTACAAGCCTCTGAATCGATACCGTTTCCATCTGTACTTCTGTACTCCCGATATTAATATTAGTTTCTGTGATAGTTTACTCCATTTAATAAGCCCTGAGTTACAACCTTAGCTCAGGGTTAAGGTAAAAATTTATTTTCACATTATTTCACATTTTTTGTTTGATTTTCTGAGACCATTTGAAACTGATGACAAACCTAAAGTAAATTACCACTTAGCCTTACATCTATTGGTTAAAATTGTAAAGGTTTGAAAACAAACTGATGTTGATAGATATGACTTATTTCTGAGGATCTATGGAAAAACTTAAGATTTTATGTAACTGAAGTAACTTTCATTCATATCTTCAGTTTGAAAAAAACAATACAACAATAAAAAAAGCTAAGTAAGAATATTTTGAAATATTCATAGGAATTTCACAAATTAAAGTTTGATGTTTCATTTATATATTGTCTAAGCTAAGTGGCCTGTATGTGTATAGGGCTTCATCCAGTCTAAAAGGACTCCAAAGTGCTTTACGCTAAGTTCAATTATTCCCCCATTCACACTCACATTCACTCACTGATGGTGGTGCAGACAAGCGAAGCTGGCATATACACCGGAGCGTTAAAAAGGCAGGTGAAATGTCTTGTCCAAGGATACGACAAGTGAGACAGTAAAATATTTGGTAACACAGATCGGACATTCGAACCAGCAAACCTTTGGACCATTGCCCCACTATTTTCTATATTGAATAATACATATTTTTTGTTCATTTCAACTGTTTACATCAGTTATCACTGCTGGAAACATTCATCATTTTAGATGCAGGAAAATCATAACTATTACATTCTTTCTGTTCATTGGGAATGCTGAAAATTAACATAACATCATTTTATTTTATTTTATTTTATTTGAGAATTTTCAAAATACAGTCCATTAAAATTAACTGTGATCAGCACTATACTAAAATACATTTAAACTTTTTTTTTTCTGGCTGTTTAAGCAAATTTAGATTTCTGAACTTGTGTTTTCTTATAGTTGAAACTGCAACTTAATCTATGAAAATGAAGGGAAAAAAAAGGTATTAAACATTATTCTGGACCGCCATACTTCACATCTCCACCTCTTTATTTAATAGCCAACTAAAGTCATACAATGGAATAAAACCATTTCAAGAACTGAGGGCATTCAAGCTCTTTTCATTTCAGGCTCACAGTTGAACTTGTGGTACACAGTTTTGTTAGACTTTAATATCAAATATAGACCTTTTTTAGTCATTCAGCTTTGGGCTTTTAAAGCAGGGAGTCTGTGTAGAAAGAGACAAACAGAAGGCTTTCAGTATATTATCCTCTCAAATCAAATCACCATGGAGGGAAGACACAGCCAGCATTAATATGTTTAAGGAGCCCTGGACAAAGAAGAATAAAGTAAGTGTCCTCTGTTCGAAGATTTTAATGGCCTGTGGAAAAGTGAAGTGTGTCAACACTTGATAACCGCATTAGCCTGGGGCTATTTTTTTTAAACCACCAAAAGGATTGAGCCCATTAACTATTTCCATTTCCATTACTGCTGCAAATTACACAAAATGAAATCAAAACCTCTGGAAAAATCAGTCCGTAGCAGGTTGTCAAATTAGATTCAGCAAGTTATCAAATTATACTGAATTAGTTGATTTGGAAGATTAAGTGCCCACCGGTGTGCACACATCCTCTCACACTGGGGTCGGGTTTACGGCCATGGATGTAGCGAACGGACCTCTGAATTATAGTTGGTAAAGAAGTGGCTTTGTCCAGATTGATGTTCTGCTTCTCGTCATGACTGGCTGGAAGGCTGAGATCACTCAATACTAATCAACAGGCTGGACACGAACTGGTCTTTATCACTTTGTCCCCTTTATATGAATCCCAACCTTGGCTGTGCGACCAGTTGCCTGATTTCTCATTTTGTTGCACTGCGACTGACAGTGAGCGGCTCTGATTGAGGGGATCCATTAGGGATCGGCCTGAGGAAAGCCTGTTTGATGGATGAGACCAGCAGTCACCTTCAGAGCTTGCTAACAACACCTGTATCCTCTCTGTCTCGCACACACACACACAATGCAGACACACACCCACGTTCACTCTTTTGCTGACATAAAGCGATTCACACACATATTTCCACAGTGAGAAAGATTCAGGTAGCCACTGCAATAAAAGAGGAAAACCCTCCAACTTATCAGCAGTTTCTGCTCAATTCAATCTTTAACTAAAACCAAAACAAACAAAGCTTCCATTGGAAAATGAAACTGCTTTATTTTTTAATGATTTTAATAAAAACGTTATTTTTACTGCAGCAATATCTGACGAAAAATGTCCAAAGCAAGTCCAATCTGTCTGGCCATTTTCACCTTTGACTTTCCCAGCTCTTGGTCTTTTCCTGTCCAACCTTTTCAGGTATGAAATAAAATGGGATGTTTAGTAGTGACCCATTCATATCCACCACAAGAAAATTACATACCTGCTTTCACAACTTTCTGCAGTCTACTTTGAACCAATGTGGTTACATGAATGTAAAAATGATAACTACAAGCAAGAGGTTGTTTAAGGATTGTTTTTAAGTTGATCAACATATTTCATAAGATCAAACAAGATCAGTTCCACAATTTATGAAGAAACAAGAATAATAAAGTCAATAGAAAATAATATATGTTTAGATTTTTTTTAACTCTATTTGAGTTTGTATGATTTTTTCAGTTATTTATCTTCATAATTCTTGAAAATGCTGAGCTACTGGATGTGTAGTCATGCTATTAAATCACCTTGATATTTCTTGTTTAAATAAAGTTTCTCAAAACATCGATGCTGTCAGCATGTGGCTTTGGTGGAGTAAGTGTCGAAATAATAGCAGTATTTCTGGTTTGTTAGAGTAACAAACAAGCACACAACACCACTTCATCACTCGTTCTCTGTTTCTGTTTTACAAAAATAAAACACTTTTCCAAGCTACCAAACTACAGATCCTGCCTTATGTTTGCTGCTCCTCCATGATATGCAACAATTCCTACAATATAACCTTAACAGTGATTAAAGAAAGACAGACCGGCAGTTATCTTGCCACCTAACAAAATCAATAGGATTTTAAGTGAGAAACATTTCTTTCTTAGCGACCTTACACGTTAAATGTTTTCTAAATGATCCAATATAAGATTAAGAGTTTCTGTACTGGAAAAATGGAGTTTGACAAAGTATTTACAGTTTTGGTGCCAACTTTTTAAACAAAAAATGTTCTTAACACAGAATTGCTTTCCCACCTTGAATCAGCATGGAGTGTAATGTGTCTGTATGTGGTTCTTTTATGCCTTGGGAAATTAAAGTGTTAATTTAGAAAAATTTTGCTCAACAAAAGAAGTGAAAAATGTGTGGCGTTTTAAATTTCCTTCCACAGCGATGAACATTACACTTGAGTCATTTGATTTTTAGCCTTTTAGAACAAATGGGTTTGAATTTAATATGGGTTTTGTGTAGCCTAGCGTTGCATCTAAATATACACACAGGCTCATTTGCGGTTGCATTTGCACAAAATATGATGTTACAACAGGGCCATTGTTCTAATATCCATCTCAAAAATGGATTTAGACTGGAAAAAGCAAGCTAACTAAAACCCCTGGAATGGTCCTGACTTCAAACCTAAAGGAATGATTCAGATGAATAAAAAAAAAAAATCTTCAAATGAAAATAAATTCATGCAGATTATGAGATTAAAAAGAGATTCAAACACAATTTAACTGCAGAGGGAGAAATAACTTCAAATAGCATTTCTTTTACTTTTACAATATTTTATTGAAAGGAATACTGATTTTACTTGGCTCTTTTTTTTGCTGGTTCACCTTTTTTATAGACAATGTTGTTGCAGTTGCTGCTTATTTTTGTCAAACAGATCTTTAAAAAAGTTATTAGAAAATGATAGATCTAAATGTACTTATTTATCTTTTTTTCTCAATTTACTTTTGCGTAATAGGCAGCATTGTGAGGGACTAAACTGATACAATTTCCTTTAAATGTCTGGCCTTCAAATCTTCCCTTGAAGATGGCTGTTACAAAGTGTTTTCATATATTAATATACAGACTGAGCACACATGCATAAACCAACAGTGTGTATGCATAAGACTGTGTGTTTTTGTGAATAGCCATCTGCATCTAACAGGCTAATTGCTCTGAGCAGTATTATCTCATTAGGGCTCATCAGTGTTTGACATTTAAATACAGAGCTGCTAAAAGCCTCTGCTTATTTAACATTAGCATTAACATCTAGCAGGAGAGGCAGGGCAGGTACCGACCTTGGTCTTTTTAGCTCATTTTCTCTTAACTCCCAGCTCTCAGAGCCTCTTGGCAATTTTGTTTTTACTTAAATCACCAATTTATGCATTTAATAAGAATAATGCTGCTAATAGCCGCAGTGTGAGTCTGGCAGAAGTGCAGCGAGAACAATTACATCAATAAGGAGGGAAAGCAGCAGCGACATTAGCAGAAAGGAGAAAAGTGGGACAAGCGAGGGGGACACAGAAGGAGGAAGGTCAGGAGAGCAGCGTTAGAAAGGGACGGTAGAGCCTGATGGGCACCAAATGAACAAATTATGACGGACTCCATTTTGCAGGATGGGGTCACCCCCTCCTCTTTTTCCCCTCTATCCCACCCTCTTTTCTTTTTGCAGTCCTCCTCTCTTCTCTTCTCTCTCCTGACAGTTCAATTTCCCCCTCTCGCCTCCCTGCTCCTGCCTGCTAATTGTGAGTGAAGCCTTATCATTGGGCCCCCCATCCACCCTCGGTCCAAGGAATCGCAGCGTCTGAGAGAAGAGACCGGAATGTCAAAATGTTATCTGAGACGGCAAACAGCCAGAGAGACGGAGGTCACACACAATAAGGCCGGATGTTCATCTGAATGCACAAACACGGGCAAAGCATCTCTCAAAGGAAGCTCAGAAGACAAGGTGGAGAAAAAATTATATGAAAATGTATTACAGACATTTCAATTATGTTTTCGATCTCTTCCCAATGCTTTTGTGTTTGGTTATTTTCTTTCTGACTTTCATTTGATGTTCTTTTAGGCAATTTGGATCGTCTTATATACACATGTGGTCTTGTCTTGCATATGTAATCAAGAAATTACCCTCAAAGGTTTTAACAATGAGCAGATCTGTATGGTCTAGAATACAGTACTTATAAAAGTATTCATATCCTTTCATTTTTCCTTATATAACCAGATACTTCAATTTCACTACATAAAGCTTAATGTACAATTCTTTTCATACTTTGTACAGCGCTTTATCAAGTCCAGAAGACCGCAAAGATTTCAACACTAGTCAGTCATTCACCCATTCACACACACACTGAGGGGGCAAGCTACTGGACAGTAGCCACAGCTGCCCTGGGGCAATCTGTTGGATGAAATGTCTTTCCAAAAACCACAACAGAGCAGGGATTGAACCAGCAACCCACCAATTCTACCACCATCACCTATTCACAGTTAAGAATTTGCTGATTTTTCTGTTCAATGTAACTCCAACTTATTTGTAAAAGAAACTGCCCAGTCTCAGATTGTTAAGCAGAGCAAATCTAAAAAGTTGGAAAAAAAAAAAAAAAGCAGCTTCAGAAGTTAAAATACATAAACAAAATGCTAGATGACACAATATTGACTGGCATTTGTAAACCAGGGAATCCATGTGTGCCCTTTATTTTCCTTGGCAGAACTAAGGAAAATAGTTTTGCCAAGGAAATCCTTGGCAAAACTATTTTATCATCTTATCTGTGGTGATAAGATGACTTTCATTGTGTGTATTAATGTACATTCTGGTATTTTTAGTGTTTATACTATTAAAAACTTATTTTTAGAATGGTTCTCAAGTATCTGTGGATTTTAGTCATTCGCAAGTAGCTGTGGTCCCTAACCTCCATGCAAACGGGGGTCGCAAATACGGGGGATATGTATATTCTTTTCTGATCACCTCCTCTCTTTGTAAAAGATAAGCAGCCCCAAAGCATGATGTTGCCACTACCATGCATCACTGTAGGATTTGCCTCTCTACAGAGATGTATAGAGGTCATTTTCCACCACACATCACGCTTTGCATGTGGGTCAAACTGTTTGATTTTGAGACAAAAAGAAAAAATTTATTCAGAGAGGGAAGAAAACAGAAAAGCGATTATAGGAATGTACCAGGATTTTCACATAAACATATCCAGATCCCTCAACTTAAGACTCATCTAAGAATCCCTGACTTCAATCTGCAAGGTTTTGTTCATAGTTGTCTTTTAGTTTCACTACTCACCATGATACAACGGTGATACAAAAGAGACAAATAAGCAGAGAGACATGAGGCAATCTTCACTCTGAAGGGAGCAGCTGGATTCTCAATAGGTTTGGGTTTAAGCGCTTTAACGGTCAGCAGACAGCACTGATCTAAGGTCAGAACAATCTGAATGCAGGAGGAACTATCACGGGCGACACAGGACAGAATCACTGACCCCAGACGTTTCCCATCACAGAAAACTAGATGGTGGGCAAGAACAGAATGAAGGGGGAGAAGATTCAGAGGTGAGAGAGAAAGAGCATTCATCTATATCCCAGCCATGGTAATGAGGGTTAATTCACTGGTTAAGGATTAACAAGGTGAAGGAATATGATGGGTAAGCAGTTGGCTTCTTGAATATGGGTTTAAATCAACTCTGTAATATGTGATGTAACCTCGGCTCCAGAGCCCCGCCTAGCGGGAATGTAATTACGCCGCGACTTCAGGGACTCTTCATGAAGTGAAACTCCAGATCCTGTGGTGCTGAGAGTTAAATTAAATTGCGAAATCAGTGAATAACTACCAGAACTAGTGTGAAATTTAAAACCCTGCTGTTTCGTATGTCTACTGTAAATCGCCACATACAGATACATTACACTCCATGCTGATTCAAGGTGGGAAAGCAATTCTGTGTTAAGAACATTTTTTGTTTAAAAAGTTGGCACCAAAACTGTAAATACTTTGTCAAACTCCATTTTTCCAGTACAGAAACTCTTAATCTTATATTGGATCATTTAGAAAACATTTAATGTGTAAGGTCGCTAAGAAAGAAATGTTTCTCACTTAAAATCCTATTGATTTTGTAAGGTGGCAAGATATCTGCCGGTCTGTCTTTCTTTAATGACTGTTAAGGATTTTGTAGGAATTGTTGCATATCCAACAAAAACAGATGACTTTGCTAGAAATAATAATAATAAAAAAATTAGTTTTAATATACTAAAATACAGCTCTGGAAAAAATTAAGAGACCACTTAAAATGATCAGTTTCTCTTATTTTACTCTTTATAGGTAAATGTTTGAGGAAAAGGAACATTGTTTTTTTATTCTATGAGCTATTAACATGTCTCCGAAATTCCAAGCAAACATTTTGTATTTATTTGCAGAAAATAAGTGCTTTCAGACCTCAAATAGTGCAATGAGAACAAGTTCATATTGATTTAGAAACAACAATACTAATGTTTTAACTCAGGAAGAGTTCAGAAATCAATATTTGGTGGAATAACCAAGAGATTTTTAATGGGGTTCAGTGCAGCAGTCGCTTAATTTTTTGCAGAGCTGTAGATGGTGAATTTGTCAAACAGTTCCAGTCTTAAATAATGTTACTGATCCTACTGTAATTCTTGATCATTTGAAGCCTTTTTACAGGTCTTTTAACAATTTGAGATGCATGTGTTATCTCCGTCCCAGTTGTGGCAGTATTATGGTGTATAATTGTTAACTGTGTCCGTTGCAGCTCATTATGCATATCATCTTAACATCATGCAAAAGGTGATTGGAATCCATTATATGTGAGTCAGCTGCACAGAGGGTGTTTCAATGTTGAGACTGAAACTCAGTTTTTTTTGTCTCTTGATTATGGTGAAAGAATACATTTTAAATTCCAACCTAATTGATAATTAATCTAATCTACCAGCAATGTGATTGAAACAGATCATTAATGCTAACATTATGTGTAGGCACTTGCCCACAGCGGTGCTCTAACTGCAGGCGATCTGTCTCTCCATCTGTATTCTGACAGTCCAAAGGACTGTAAGTGACATTTTAATGAGGCCTAATTTACGATACAAAGTTCAAAACTCTGTTTGGTTTAAATAGACACATGAAACACAGCAGCACTGAACAACCAGTCTTGAAACAAGCAAAAACAAAACAATAGGATCAGACTCAAAATATCTTGAGACAAACACATTTTGAAAAGGTAAGCCCCTATAAATGAGTGGAAAAGCATCAAAATTCAAATTCTGATTATATCTTTAAAAAAGATTTGATTGGAGTAAAATTGAAGGTAAACTTTGCACAAATGCCAATATATCTTTAATAAGTTCCTGCAGAACACTTTAGCTGTGCATCATTAATATTTTGCACAATATGAGCAATGAAAAACCAGATATAACCCCATCAGAAAATACAATGAATTTCACAGTGCATAAAACAGAAAACATATTAATTGCTTTTAGTTTTCATTAATGCACAGACAAAAATATGAATCTGAATACATAGCTATTGTTTTTGATCTCTTCATGAGAAATAAAATGAACTTGATCTCCAAGGCAAGCCCCAGCTAACTGATAACGACTCGAGCTAAGCTAATATTTTATCATCACCTCTCCGCCGTGAGAGAGATCCTGATGCTATTAGCAGACTAATGGCTAAATGCTCTGGCACCGCCAAAGAGGATACAGCCACTGACACACTTGGCATCTGTTAGCTCGTTTAGCATGGACATAAATGAGTCTGTGAAGAAAAGACATGAAGATTGGGAACATCAGTGACCCCTTACATACTATATATCAGTAAATATATGCACACACACACATACACACACATGGACATGGTGACCCCTACACATCTGATGAGATGGGAGCTGATATGCGAGTGAGTGGGAACCACATTTGTAAAAAGCGATAGCCAATTACAGCAGTGCGAACTGGGGGGATAATAGCCTGCCTGTCAGGGTCTGTGTGCAGTATATGTAAGCGTTCGCATGTGTGTATGTCTGTGCCTGAGCACGCAGTACCCATGGGTGAGTATTGGGCTCCTATTCTCATCTATTTGCTCTATGTCTCCATACCTTAGATATTAATTTCATAGCAGAGCTGCAGCGCAGGGCCTGGGTCGTTAGCACGATTCATCAGGGGTTCATCCACAACGTGCTTAAAAAAGATGGAAGACAAAGGCTAGTCTAACAAAATGGGAATTATATGTCTGTGAGATTTCATTTGAGGGCTATTTTTTTTTACCCATAACACTCAGGGTATGAACTTTTTTTTTTAATAAAATAATTATAAGAAGCAATTACAACAACTGTGCAACACGCAGTCATAGAAAAGTTTAATATAATTTGCAGTTTAAATAATATATACATGTTAGAAAAAAATTTGGATCAACCTTCAAGTGTATAAAACTACACAACACATTCCACATGGTAAAAGCTGTGTTGGAAAAAAGTAAGCACTCCCTATTACTCATTCGCTCACAAAAAATAAAACTTAGTCTTCAGATCCAATAAGACCCGACTTTGCTGCCATCAAAGTTAAGGCTTTCTGTTTGCAACTCTTCAGAACAAATCGTACTTGTGAATTTTAACATGGTGACAGAGAACAATCATTTTCATTGTTGATTGGCATTGTTTTAACACACAATGCCAATTAACAATCTTGGCATTGTTTTAACACACAATGCCAATCAACAATCTTGGCATTGTTTTAACACACATCTGTAAACACTGTTGTGTGCTCCCATACTTATTAAAATTATTTATAAAAACTGGTGTAGATCATATCCTCCTTATGACCTGAAATGGAAGTCCATGGATCTGAGAAGAGGTGTACTTTCTTTTTCCATGACTGCATGTGTCACATTATCCCATATACTGTATTTGTCAGAGCACTCCTACAAAAGTCATGGATCACTGAATCTACATGAACCTCTAGGAGACATCGGGAAGGAAACGGAACAGGGGGAAACGGCAACGATAGAGACACAGTTGGAGAGCTCACATAACGCTTTCTTGTCCTGTACTTTCCACAGACACATGATCTCCTCAAGGACTTGGCCCTGTCAGCCCCAGCAGCCAGCCATCTGAAACAGAGGAATGATGTACTATCAGAGAAAGGGAAACTGTTCAAGGGAATTGTGTGGATTTAGTGGTCTAGTGCTGACACATGGCTTTGAGCATGGTAGAAAAGCACTTTAACTCTCGAGTGCTTTTATCGCATGCACACACTCCATAAAACGTGGGTTTATGTCGTCAGATGGCTCAGACGTACACACACACACACACGCCGTGTGTGCATTGCACTACCTCAGAGGGAAGAATGGCTTTAAAAGTGAACCAACTGATATTTTATGCTCTGCAACAGCCTTGCATTTAGTGAAAGTGTCCCTTCATAAAACAAATGCTGATGGAAGAAATGACCTAACTCAGTTTTTTATCTGCAGTTGAAGCCTTTATTATGTAAACATATTTTAATAGTAAGTAGGTGTTAACCAGTACCAGTATTTACAGGTGCATTCTGCCTCTTGCATTGATGTTATTAAGATAAAATAAAATTGAAATCAATGCTTCTATATGTAGATTTGAAGGCCTCGCTGTCCTTTCTGCTTTAGATATGTCTCTGTCTCATTAAAATACAGTCACTTGAATGTGGTGTGAAGTAATCAAGTGCTGGAGAAACATATTAATCATCTATTTATTCAAGTCAGGTGCATGGCAGCAGGGAAACACCTAAAACATGCAGTATGGTGAGCCATGACAATAAGGGTTTACATCCATGTCATGTATTATGTCTAAAACATAAGAAAATGGTTCCATGTCAAACAAAACCTGTAAGAACAAGTGGAAAATGGTACCAAGGTAAGAAGAATTACACTTTTGGATCAACATGCAAAATGCTGTGTGTGACAGTGACACTGAACACACAACCCCCACATTGACACAATGGAGACAGTATCACACTGTGGAGATGCTTCTCTTTAGTAAGGGCACAGAAGCTGGTCAGAGGTGAAGGGATGATGAAAAAAAGCTACAGCTGAGCTCAAACTATTAGTTTTAAATTTAAAATGACTTTAATTTGACCAAGACAACAAGACTAGTATCACACAAAAGCTAGTAAAGTTTCTAAATTATTTACAACCTTCTTCAAACAATGGAAAAATCATATTTGGCATAATAGTCTGTTTTGTAATTCCTGAATAGCTTTTTGCTTTATTTCACTGGAGACCTTGTCAGGTCGGGTAACTTTAAAACAATTACTACTTTGGGTCAAAAGAAAGACATTGGAATATGATGGAGAGTGCTGGAATTGCTCAAATCATAGCAGATTTATGCAGAATATAGCTGTCTAGTCAAAGTCCATACTTAAATTCAATCATAAATGTGGCCTTTAAATTGATTTTAGCAGACTATCAAATCTACTAGAATCAATTTATTTAGCAAAGAAGAGTATAAAAATGTCAGTGATTAGTACAACTTTCAGACTCATTTTGATGCCGTTTGTTCCTGGTTGCATCTGTTTTACTTTGTGACAGTGAAGAAAACGGTCTTTTCACCTCCAATGTCAATATCTCAAAATGTTGTCAACCTATTTGTCACCAAGCCTCTTTTTGTATTTTACAGAAATACTAAACAGTGGCTTTAATACTGAAAACAAACTGGAAAGCTAAAGTGTGTCCTATGCAATATTCCCTTCTCTCCTATTCATCTCTGTAATAGAGATGCAAGGTTTGTAATGCTCGCTGGGAGCCAAGCATGAGATTGAGGATTTCTCACACACCATGCATTATTCATACCCCAGAGCAACAGAGTGTGTAAGATGAGAATTACACAGCATGAAGAGAACAGGGGAGAGGCGACGGAGGGTAGGAGAGGGGGAGAAGGAGAGGAAGAAGAGAAAAGCATAGGTGAGACACAGCATGGGAAAGAAAAGAGATTAACATGGAGACAAAAAAAGATAGATAAATCCATCCATTTCTGGGTTAAGCGCTGCATTGTTTCTGGACAATTGGGTGGAAGAAATAAATATGGAATCGAGAACCCAGATTGGCCGACAATTTGCATCTTCTAAATGTGGGTCTTGTGAGTTTTGCTTGTATTCTGAGCACAAACTGAATAGCGAGCAGGAAATTTCAGGGTTCGTGTTCGGCCTTGGTCTCCGTAATGAAAAACAGTGTGAAGTGAGCCAGGGTTGGAATTGATTTGTTTAACAATGGAAATGAAACAAAGTAGGAGGCACGGAGCAAAACAGGAGGCATGCCATCTTCAGCGAAAGCTCGAGACCACGAAATTGTAAGAATAATTTCTGGGCGGTTAAAAAAAAAAAAAAAAAAAAGATTTTATGTTTTTTACTTTGTTATTATTCTCTCAGTCACATATATCAGGCTGTCAAATGGATTGTCAGTGCTTTTTAAAGTTAGACCATTATATGGAATCAGAGTACTGAACAGTCATGTTTTTTTATTGTAATTATTAAGTCAAACAATAGCAATAAAACTTTAATTCTTCCTCTGATGACCCCATTTGCTTGGTCTGAAAGCCTTTTAGCAGAAGACTAATGTTGTTAGTTTACTCAGTTAATGGAATATTACATTACATTTTTTTTCTATTACATACGTGCGCATGGGTGTGTGTGAGTGTCTTCACAGATGCAGCCTTAATGACAAGAATGTGATGGTTACTGGCTTTTTAGCTTCCCAGTGATGAAAAGCCAGTATTAATTTGGGCTACAGATTTCATTTGTTCCGAACAGGAAAAACAATATAAATCACTTTTAGCGTGATTAGAGAGAGAGTTAGATTAATCCAGGCCTGATTAGGGCATTATGCCGGCTTGTTATGGACACACAGGGTGACTGACGGTAATTACTGTCTGTAATAGGAGAGCGCACGTTCAGTCAAGCCTCGGGCCGGGCAGTGTGGCTGAATTCATGTGTGCAGTTATATATACTGCATGTGAGGGCATTGCTTGACTTAAATTAGGACTGGAATGAAATAAAAAAAGAACTGTGGGCAGACTTGTCTGCAAGGCAGGATGGAGATATAGTTAGCTTCATGCCAAAGGAGAGGGGAAAGAAAAAACAGACTTATGGCTTTGTTTATGATTATTGATATACGAAGACAAACATATTCACTTGTATAATAAAAACAGATAGCTGATGTTTGGAAAATATTAACCTGCTAAAAACTGGAGAGGTGCAACATCAGCAAATTGAACCTCGACGCAGTTGAAAGGTGATTGCAGAGACTGCAACGTCGAATCCATAAACACAACGCACCGTAGACAAACCGTGAGCGTAGTTTCTACATATGCAAACACTTGAATTAAATATTGATTATTTATCATTACTTTCATGTAACTTTACAATGCAAATTAAGCTCCTGAATCCAATTTTTGGACATTGTTTTTCAAATCAAAGATGAGTTCAAGGCATGTTTTTCACAGAGGTCATCCCTAAACATAGCATGAACCACAGACTGTAAAAAAGGATGAATGGAGATAGTCGGAGAGCCAGATGGACGGGCTGATGGGTGGATATCGAGTAAATAATGAAACGCATATCAAAAAATCTCTCAGAAGGATGGATTCCTTATCTTTCCAATGAAACAATTAAATTGTGCATTTAAAGAAGTGAGGAGATTCTGTATGATTTACAGATTTATGATTTACTGAGCGTCAGCTAGAATTATTGGGTTCTTAGTCAACGATTATACAGGAAAATTAAACAGCATAATCAAGAATTTCTGATTAATGACACTACGGCACTTTTGCTAATCATTTACTTAAATAAAAAGTACCAAAAAGCAAAAAAAGTCAAACAAAGGGAAGATTTGTGGAAAAAGTTGAAAGCAATTAAATGTCTGAAGGACGTTGAGTCCACATCATTAGTAGGTCAGAAACATTTTTATTTTTAATAATTTTTCTTATAACTAGGATAAAATTGGAATAGATGTAACTTAATTTGAATCTGAATGATTGGATTGAATTGACTTGCAACAATATTTGTTGTAAAATGGTGCTACATAAATAAACAGAATACAATTCAAATCCTGAACCCAGAATATGATGACAAAGATGGCCTCATGGTAAGTGTGTGCATCTTCTTTTTAGAAAACCAGCATAAAAGTTTGACATCTTATATTTTTCAGCAATGAAACAGGAAAAAATAATAAAGTCTGGAATAAAAAAACAACAATAATTTGAGCCAAGCCAGATTTCTGCTTGGCTCAAAGTCCATACTTTTCCACACTGTTTGGGGACCCTGGGCATTAATTCTGAATTACATTCAGAAAGGACTCAATCCGCTGCTCTTATCATTATTACTGGGAATTTCCAGCAGGTGCGAGGCTAAACATCTTTTACAGTTTGGAAGCAGACATAAGGCACCCAATGAGATGTGTCCCATTAAAGGCATGGAAAATAACTAGGCATATTTAGCACCACACTGCACATCTCTCTTACGGCTGCACTCCCTCCTCCACACTTCTTTTCCTTTTTCCACTCTCCCTTCATCCTCTTGTCCCTCTCTTCTTTTTCTTTATAGCAGCACTTGTTCCTTTTCACTACATCGCTGCTTAAAAGAGAAGTTTAACATGCTGTTGGCTCAGCGAGAGCCTCGCGTGATTTAAAAAGGCTTAGCACCCCCCGTTGGCCTCTTTGGGTTGTAAAACAACGGTCTAGAAGCTGATTTTATGAGTGCACGCCTCTGCTCTCTGCATGTTTATGTCAAATATTTGGAACAAATGGCATCCATTGGCTGGAACAACACGGATAAATCAAGTCAATTCGCAGGCAAGGAGAGTGGAGCGGGCCGCAGCAAAAGTGGCCCACTTCATGGCTGACGACAGGAGTGCTGCATTATTCAATTAATACCTGAAAGGGTACGTTTTATGCAGTATTTACGAAAGCCTCCACAAGTCACCATGCACAGAAAACACACAAAACGCTCCCCACACAAACACAAGGGCTTGTGTTTGCATCCTGGGAAAAGACTGGACTCCCCTTCCATTTTGCCAAATCAAATATACAGTGAGAGCAAGCTAAAAGGCACTTTCAATCAGCCACTCTGGGTCTGTCTGTCAATCTGGGAACAACAACAATCTAGCCCACTTGGAGTGGTCTAGTCAACATCCATTCCCCAATAAATTCAATCAGTGATGCTTTGTGTGTGTGTGTGTGTGTGAGTGTGTTGGGGTGTCCATACGTGTGCATCTGAGAGCAAGTGTTTATGAGAGAAACAAGGTTTCTGACACATTGTTTTAGCACAACAACCACAACAACAAAATTTAAAGTGACATCTGCATGTATGAAAGAAGTTGAGTAGCTGGAGAAAAAGACAGACACATCTAAGTTGGTGGATTTTGCTGTCAACCCAAGCCTATTCCTCTTTCAAAGTGACAATAAGAATCTCTGGTTCTCTACATAATCTCAGAAAGCTGAGAAGCAGAAGCAACCGGCCCCAGCTAATGACACCGAGGCGGCAGGCTGCACGCTGGAGTGATTGCCTGACTGCCTGAGACCCAAAAGCAGCACGAGCAGGCTGATCATGGCCCCGCACTCTCATTATTTGGCCACAAATGGAAATGCAAATCGCTCGCTTTGCTGCGGACGCCTCAAATTTATTAAACTAAAAGGTTTAATTTCCATTTTTTCTCTGCATCAGCTTTATTTATAAATGTCGTGCCCTATGAAGACCCAGTTATTTTCTTCCTCTCCTGCAGGCTCTTAACAAATCTGCTCATTAATATGGAAATGGAGAATCAATTGCTTTTCCACTGACAGAGGGCTGCTTCCCTCGGCGGCGTGTGTAATGTGTTCTGACTGGTCATCAGCGCAAACAATCTTGCGTGCAAACACACAACACGTATTGAGCTGTGCAGTTTCACAAACCAACATTTTATATATATATATATATATGTATATATATATATATATATATCTGTATTTCATGCAAGAAAGTGACACGAAAATGCTGGATTGTATCTTACCGCCACAGAATGAGTTGCATACTGACTTTTCCAGCAAGCGCAGTCAGACCAGTGCCAGAATGACACCAGATGTTGCAGCATTAATAACCCATAATATCAAGTGCTGCTCATCGAGCCTTTCAGTGCCCTAAAATAACACTCATAGACCTTAATGAGATCTAATTACACACAAGGTTCTTATCTAGGGCAATGTGGTAATTATTGCATCTGTGACTTTTTACATTTGGTTGCTGCATCTAACAGTAAATTGAAAAAGTTTTCACACCCCTGGAACATGCTATTTTGTTATGCCAAAACCACAACATTTCTCGTACTTTTTCAGGATTTTATTTATTAGACCGACAAAAAAAAATTGTGCATAATTGTGAAGTGGAAGGAAAAATAGTACATGGTTTTAAACTTTTACTTATATGTGGCATGCATAACGTTAGGTGTGAAAATGTTTTCAGCCATCTTTTACTTTGAAAAACCAAATAACCAACTGCCGTCCGATGTCACCTGATTAGTAGTCCACAGGATTAGGTTCTAAAACAATTTGTCGAAGTTTGAGCATCTTATCTAAGCGTTGTTCACTTCATTATCTAAAGAGTGTGGCACAACTAAAACATGGCACATAAACTGGCAAGCTGAAAAAGGACACCATTATTAAGAGAACCTGATTCAATATCCACGGCAACGCTGGAAAAGCTGCCAGAGATGCTGCTTTACCACAGCTCATCTTCCAACAGGACAACAACCCATCATGCAGCTCATAAATCTGGCAAAATAATTATAAATTATGCAGGATTGTTGAATCGTAATAAGAAAGCTAGAAAAAGTCCTACTGGAATTTTATCATAAGTCATTTAAGGCTTATAGAAAATATGTGAAAAAAGGTGCAGATGAGACCAAATTTGAAATTATTAGAAAAACACAAGGTGGTAGAAAAGCAAACATCCTGAAAACACCATGGTGAACCATGGTGGTGGCAGCATCATGCGGTGAGAATGATATTGGTCAGAGTTAATAAGAAGGTGGATTTAACCAAACACAGGGGCAACCTTGGAAGAAAATCTATTAAAAGTTAAAGACTCGTTTTCTAGCAGGACAACACCCAACATATACAGCCAGAGATTCAATAGAATGGTTCATATGAAAGGATATTTATGTCCTAGAATGGCCAAGTCAAAGTCCAGACCTAAATCTGATTGGAAAGACAACTGATGTTCAAAGACAATCCTAAACTAATCTGAGTTTTAGACTCATTTTCAAGCCACGTGTTTCAGTTTTTTATTTATAAAACATTTTGAAAACTAGCATCTCCCTCACACTTTTGATGGTCAATCACATATAAACCCAGCAATTAGCAAAACCTAAAAAATTGGGTGTGAATACATTTGCGATGCACTGTGATTCTGGTTTTCCTCTGTTTTGCCTCACTTTCTGCTCTCGCCTTCATGCCTCTTTTCATTCGACAGCAAGGGAGCAAAGAAGCACAACTATCCGCTGCAGCCTGCAACCTAATGAACATTTCTAAATGGCCATGACCAGCTGGTTAAGAGACTAATGTAGCAGCTATTAACCAAAGCGGTTGTTTCCACACAGTGTCATCTGTGGAGAGCACCGTTAGAAAGGGAGGAGAAAAAGATAATTATTTTTCACACTGTTCTATATACAGTAGATGCATGCACACATTGCCATAGCCTGGCATGGCGTGTTTATCTTTCACATTTTGCAGCAAACAAACCATGTGACGTAAATTCAACCCACAGCACAGAGCTTATTAGTGGCTCAAGGTGTGTGTGTGTGTGTGTGTCTGTGTCCTATTAGGAAAATTCAGTTTCACTCAAGGTTTCAGCACTGCGGTCGCAGACCACTGGCCATTGATTATTCATAGAGTCTGTGATTGGGTCCATTAATACAAGATTAGGGAAGGAACCGATGCTCATTTTCTCTCTGTTTGGGTGTGTGTGGGTGTGTGTTTGTGTGAGTTAGTTTGTGGACTGCAGGTGAATTGTAATAAAGGCACAGTTTGATTCATCCAGAGTCCATCAAGGCAAACATTATACATGGACACTATATGAAACAGAACCTTAGGGTGCAAAGGTAGCTTATTAACTAAAATGGAGCACGTTGCATTTAAAGGCATGTTGTGACGGGCTGCTATAAAACAGAACAACATGGTGCCTTTGTTTAAAAATGAGCAACAGCATTCCAGCAGAGAATGGGAATTGTTTAATCTCATACTGTAAGATTTCCACCCTAATAGCATTTGTTCTTCAATTGGAACTTAATCTGGGTAAATGGTGCTTAAATGTTTAAATCACATTTACAGGCTGTCAACTGATCTGATGTTCTTCACATGGTCACCCTTCGTTTGAATGAAAATAAATTGATGGCAAATGAGGAAGGATTTCGTAAAAGGGGCTGAAGAGACCAATTGGATTGTAGCTCCCCCAAGTGGGCATTTGTGGCAACTTGCAAAATCTTGAAGATACTGAGGGAAAGCTCCCAAGATTTTTAAAAGAGGGGTGTGACAACTTGTTTCACTGATAAGCGGGTTAACAGGATCTCCAGAAGATATTAAGGAACTGCATGAAAGACCGAGAATATTCTGTAAATTGAAAGTACAGTCTGGATGTTTCTTCAGTTCGTTCATGTGTAAGGAAAGGAGCTGCTGACATTTTCATATATCACTGTCCTCATCATTATCATCATCATTAGCATAATCATCACTATCATTAAAAAGAGGAGATGACAGTAGAATATGACTAAGCAATTTAGAAAATTTACTACATGGGCACAAAAAAGGTGGACAAATAATTACATTTTTAAGTAGTGTAGCAATTTTCTAGGTACACTTTAAAATATTATCTTCTAGCCATTATTTAAGAATTTAAATATGGCTACTTTTTTTGTCCAGTCATATTTCAACTCAGGTTGAGATATTAAAGTTACTGAGATGGAGCTCTATAGAACAATTTAATAAATGTTAAAAAAAAAAATTAATAAAAACACAAATTTACAGTTACGTAGAAGTTTCTGCAAACTGTCGCTTTTTAGTCTATCCAGAAAGACTCTTTTGACCTAGAATGATAGAGAAATAGGCAAATAAAGCTGCTATTTTTCTTAATTTAAAAAATTAAAATAGGAAGAAATGCAAAAGCCTTGTTATACTCAATTTTGTTGTGAAATTGTTGTTTGAAAACCCCAAAACAGATATACATGAAGTTATGATTCCTAATTTAATATTAAAACAAATCCATAGTATCTGATCAAGGTGTTTTATAAGCTATGCTTTTATTTTTACGTCAACTAGGCCTTGCAGATTCAGACAGGTTCTACTTAGTACAAGTAAAAGTTGTTGGTTCGCTAAAAAAAAACAGAAAAGCCACAGGGTTTGATGCAGTCACGCCTGAAGCCATTATGCTGGAGGCAAAGATTTGTCCAAAAGGCCAAATATGTTCAGAAGGATTGTGAACATATTTGTGTTTATTTTCCACTTGTCCCTTAAATATATCTTTAATTTATTTCACCTTTCTATAGTTGGTCATAAAGCTTTAATTTAAACATTACTGTCATAACTTTGCTTCACTCACTATGCCAGGTTTGTTTGTAGAAGCATTATTTAGCAGTTTGCATCCAAGCATGTTTTTTTTGTGTATTTTTTCAAGCTAACACTACTAAATCATTAGATAAACATGAATGTTTATTTTGTGCCAAGGTACATTTCTGGTAAATTATTTGTTTCTTTTAAACTCACCATTGTTTGTCCTTAGATGCTACGAGTATAAGGGGAAGGTGGGCCCAGCATTTGCTGTTTAAATGGGTGAATGACGTCACTGATTGCATCACTGGGTGCAACCAAACGAAGGGTTTTCTTTCTTGTATTGCATTGTTTGTTTTCTTCAGGAACAAACAATGTTTGTTGAGTTACCCTTTATTAAATGTCTTATTTTTCAGACCATTTCATTATGTAGATGAGTGTGTAAATTACATTAGTATTCTTTTTCTTGTTTCTTTATTAAGATTTTTTTTAATTTTTGGTTTGACCTGTTTTCTCCCGGTATTGTCTAATGAAGTGCAGGTGTGTTGCCAGTTCTGTATAAGATTTTTTGAATGTCAGAAAACAAAATGTTAAACAGTAAAATCCACCAGAAGAACTTGGAACTGGCTGCCGATGCTGCTTTCTTATTATCTTTTTTTAACTCTCTGACAACACTACCTCACTGGATATGCTAATCAGACTACATACTATAATGATGAAAAAAGGCCATCTGGTTCTTCATCCAGAATAAGTTTGACTCTAGAGAGTGTGAGAACAGTTGTGCAGTAATTGGAAAGATGTTCCTGAATGTTTTTTTTATTTATTTATTTTTTATTTACAGCTCCAGAAATACTCTGAATCACCCAGTACAGAGCTTCTCTGGTTTTCAGCCTGGACCTTGTACAGACAAAAGTGGGAAGTTTGCTAAAATTGCAAGCCTAAAAATATCTACAATTATCCACTTTAATGCAACCATAGGATTTTAAGTTCATACTGAAAAGACCAAAGTGTAGGAGTGTAAATAATTTGGCTGGTGAGAGGCACAGACAACTTTAACAGTGGAAATCCACAATTAACCGGGTCAGATGCTTCAGTGTTTGCATTCCTCAGATTTTGCACAATATCTCTTTGAATATCAACATGTGTCTCTTCTGCACTTTGACATTCTTTTTGCATAGATCTGAAACATTCTCAAATAAGAGTTCAGCAAATTTGAGATTTTTCAAATGCATGTTTTCCATCAGATCATTAGAGTCGGACGGCTGCAGACTCCAGAGTCTAAGGGCTCAGGAGCAACGATATGAATATTTTCATTGATCAGACTTTTTCATGCAAAGATTATTTTAAGACTTTTATTCAAAAATGCCTTTTTAAAATGATTTTTAAAAAGTTACTGTTATCTAAACCCAAGTATTTTTGATATTTAGCAATTGTTTACATCACTGTGCAATAATTTTTGGCCCACTCTTTGCGGAAGAACTATTTTAATTCAACCACATGCAGATGTTTTTACACAGCCTGTTTAAGGTCATGTGGATTTCCTACCGTCACTTGGGTCCCGCTGCATGATGGCTGAACATCATTCTTCTAAATGTTCTAGTATAGAGGAGGATTTATGATGCCATCAGTGACGTTAACTCACTCTGGTCCTGAAAAGGCAAAGCAGATAAATATCATCACACCACCTCCACAGTTTGATGCTCAATATGATGTTCTTTTTCTGAAAGAACATGCAAAGCGATGCACCTCTTCCATGTAATTCCTTGATCAGCTCATTTAATATTTTACTCAGTCTTAAAGAAGTAATTTTGGTGAAAATTGGGAGAGGATTTTGTGTTCTTCTTGGTCAGAAGTGGTGCTGGTGTAGGATTTCTCCCACAGATGCCATTTTTACTTCTCTTTCTTATTGTTTAATAATGAATACTGATCCAAGGCCTGCAGGGCCTCAGATGTTTTGAGGTCATTTTTTAACCTTCCATATGAGCCGTCAATTCTCTCTAAAGTGATTTTAAAAGCACATCTAGAGTATTTACCTTTAACAAGAATCACAATCAGCTTTACTAACCAGGTTTTTCTGCATAAATGAGAAATTTGACATAAAAAGGTCTTTAAATGTGCAAACTTAAATGAACTTCGTGTATTCTATCTTTATTGTTAGGAGGGAATATTTTTGATAATGTTTTAGGAAACAACTTACAATAAAACGGAAACGCAAGTAGAAAAAATAACCACCCCTCACTATCATGTGACAAACTATGTAGATTCTGAACAGTAAATAAAACATTTAAATATGTTTCCCATGAGCCACTTTGTTTTTTGTAAATTTAAACCCGTGGGTCCCCATGTGCTGCACCTGCCCAGGTAGTCCAGCCATCGTGATGCTGTCTGACTCTGACGCTGTTTATCAGCATCCTCTCAGCTGCTGCCATTTTTCTGCTATTGGCTAACTTGCTAAGCGAGAGCTCTCCATCTGCAGGAGGAGGCAAAGGGGGCTGCTACCAACAAAAACAGCCAGTCAGATCCGAGGACTAGACCTTTCCTGGAGGTTTCTTATTTGAAGGAGGCAGTAATTAGAAAGGCGACACGATGTCTGATTTTGACAGTAATCCGTTCGCAGACCCGGATTTCAGCAATCCCTTTCAGGTAGCTAACGATGCTAGCATGGTTGGCTAACAAAAACCGTTACTTCCCATTGAGCCTACATTCTTACTTTTGCATCCAGGCTAATAGCTGGACAGCCTAATGGAGCAGCTCCTCTGGGAGTTGAAAATGCTATATATTGTCATTTACTTTAAATGTAGTAGTTTAAGATGCTTTACAAACAATTATGTCTCCGATTATTCATGGAAACGTTGCTGTTAATACTGTAATAACTTGTAAATGTATGCTGGCTAGGTAATACTAGCTTTGATCATCGCCTGTTAACATTGTATAAAGCTTCTTCTTTAATACAGATCTTATTGTTGTTTTTGTTTTTAAATCTATATTAAAGTTTAACGTGCTTAATATTTGTTTTATTTACAGCTGACGCTAGGATGTAGGCCTTGATAACTGAAACGCCAGGCTGTAGCATAGATGCAATCAAGTGTAAGCGAATTTATAAACGAGATGACTTCATTCAGGCCTCCATGCTTTGATTTTTCGGATTTATTTTTGTGTTTTTAATATTTTCTATTTGCCATTTAAACGCAACAAGATGTTTAAGTTGGTCATATGTTAAATAGCAAACGATTGGATGACGATTAAAAGCTTAAATGAAATCAATAATATGTGTTCAGAAGAAAATGAGTTGCAGTGTTTTATAAGATGGTACTTGAGGGTAATCTGCATCTCTCAATACACATTGAATTCTGTAAAAACTTGTGAGAGAGTCAAAAAATAATGTTCAGCTTCAAACATGTTTTAGATGCCAAATACTCATTGATCAATAATCCATCTTTAGTGAGTACAAGCAAATGTTAGTTTAAGATTAGTTTTAGATTAGGCTAAAAAGAAAAAAAATAATCAAAAACAACAACTAAGAATATTCTGAATTGAAACAGAACAATTTCCAGTTAGCAAGATTCTAAAAGTTAATTCTAGCATTTGATGAAATCGAAAGCTTGCACAGGCAAATAGAGCAAACATACCAATATGCATATACACTTATGTTGAGTAATTAACTGGGGCCTGCCTCATGAAAGTGTTGGTTTTTCTGCCCAGCTGCTCACCTACCAAGTGTAGTTGAACTTTTTTCTGATCTTGCTATTAAAGAACAGAAAAGAATCGAACTTCTTTAGCAAATTAATGGAAAAAATAATCTCTGAATGTGGATTTTTTTTTTTTTTGTCACACAACTTCAAAAAGATTATGTCTAGCGCATCCTAATCTAATTTAAAGTTTGCTTTTAATAGTGAAACCACTTTAAGAAAAGCAGAATCTGGTAAATGAATGAATTAACAGTGAATTTGTTCCAGTTTCTATACAAGCTGAGTAAAAAACTCTACATATCTGATTTGTAGTTGTAGTTTTCCCTCCCTAAACTCCTGTATGAACTTTCGTACCTTGTAGGATCCTTCAGTGACCCAGGTGACACGGTCGGCCCCTCCTGGCGGTCTGGAGGAATATAACCCGTTCACAGACGCTAGAACGGTTAGCTTCAGATTGTGAGAGGGCGTGTGTGTGTGTGTGTGTGTTTTAGTGTGACCTAGTTTTATCCACCATCCTCTGTCTTCCATGCTGTAACTTTCAGAGTGTAAAAAAAAAAAAACAGTAAAATTTGGTTGCACAAGTAACAGTGTGGACATCCTTTGCTGGTCTGCAGGCAGCACCTGGAAATGCACCCAAACCGACGCCCGCCCCGTCCCAGAACACACAACCCGCCATCATGAAACCCACAGAAGAGCCGCCATCTTATTCACAGATCCAGACTCAGGTAAAACATACAGCACCATCACGACTCTTATGCTCTGAACCGCAGCTATTTATGAACACTAAACTAATAACACACAGAACTGTCCACTATTTTTGTGAAACCCTTAGAAAAATTTATTTAAAATCCTCGAAAGAAATAGTTACTGACCCAAAGTAGATACTCTTTGAGTCTTCTAATCGTTTTGGAGATTTTTATTTTTCGTTTTCCCATATAATCCTCTTCATTGTGTGGCGTCCACATGATCTTGTGTCACAGTTACGGTTATTTTATACGTTTTAAATATTTCTCTGATTTAGAAGTGAGCAGAGTTATAGTATTAGCAGTTTTCTTGCAGCCATTTTTTAAACATATGACATTATGCCAAACCAGTTTACTTTAAGGTTTTTTCTCCTCTATCTATGGTTCCTGATAATATTGTGGAGGGCTTTCACTGTCTTGATTTTCTTTTGTGCAATTAAAAAAACTCATATTGTTCTCTGTAGTTTTTAAGGTATAGAAAATCTCAAATAAACAATAACCTATTACATTAATAACTGTGTCATAATTTATCCAACATGTGCAACTGCAAAAAAAGAACTTATCTCACAACAGAGACTCTGTCTGTTCCTTTGGTTCATTTTTCTTTTTGTTCTTCATTGTTCTTGTGTTTTCTGATGACCCAGCCGCAACGTAACGAGGTACCGTCTTTAATTCTGATGTGTTCATTTTTTTCATAGAGCTTATCTGGAGTAGATTCATTTAATCCCCCTTTTGTGCACCTATAACTTTCAGTTAGAGGAACCTTTTCAAAGCTAGTTTAATACTAACAGAAATGTGTGGTTTATAGTGACTAATTACCTTCCTAACACTACCCTTTTTCCAATCCAAACTAACATAACATTTACCCGAATGAGAAATGTTGTAAATATTTGGTCTGTTGTAACTTTGTAACAGCTTTCAGATGTTGTGAATCACACAGGCTACTCTGTGTCTCTCTCAGGACCAAGCGCGTGCTCAGGCGGAGCTGCTGAGAAGGCAGGAGGAGCTGGAAAAGAAAGCTGCAGAGCTTGATCGCCGGGAGAGAGAGTTGCAGTCCCACGGAGTAGCAGGAGGTCATTCAGATTTCTGTCACTCTTCCCCTTCCTTTTGTTTAAGCTGGAGTATTTACAATGGAGAGAAACAAAAGTTGCTGTTTATGTGTTTCTGCTATCTGTATTATTTTGAAAATACTTTGCTATATACTGAATAAAAACCAGCTATAGCAAAAAATGTTTATGTTGTAGAACTGTGGTCATCCTGTTTTACAAAAGCCCCAAGACAAGTTTGTCTTGTCAAATATTAGTTGTTTATTCCCACACCATGCAGCAGGTCTTAATTAGACAGACGGGAGAAATCCTAAGCTTCTACTGGGAATGAGCTTTAGGTGATGTGAGATACATTTTTTATTAATCAAAAATATATTTAGGAAAGCCTGAAATGTGTCCTCTCAGATTTTACTTATAGGATAAGATATTAAAAGCTGGAATTTGTGGACATTTTCTTGAACATTAGTTATGTTATGAGGGATCCACCTGTTATTTGAAACTGGCAAAATGTTAACTACTGAGATCTGAGATTACTGCATGCTCAATATTTAGGAGTCTCATGCATGGGGGGTCCTGCTCCAATTCTCAAGGCCCAATTCAAGTTCAAGTGTCCAACTATCTTCTCTGCTCTTTTACATTTTTAACAAAAATTATTTGGTCTGACTCTTTCACTATGATTTAGCATGCATATGCCACATAAAAATAAACAATATTTCATATAAAATATGATTAATTATCAAGACACTGTTTGTTTTGCTCATACAGGCCGCAAGAACAACTGGCCTCCACTACCAGAAAAGTTTCCCGTCGGTCCGTGTTTCTATCATGATATTGCCGTAGACATTCCTATTGAGTTCCAGAAGACCGTCAAGATCATGTACAACCTTTGGATGTGTAAGTCGACACACCTTTTAATTCATGTTTGATCACTGTAAGTTTTTGGTCTTGCTCTTTTGCTAAGTTTGACCCAGAGCTGTTGGATGTGATGTACCAGTTCATGCAGGCACGCTCTTTGTGAACATGTTTGGCTGTCTGGCGTGGTTCATCGTGGATGCCTCTCGTGGGGTGGATTTTGGCTTGTCCATGCTCTGGTTTCTGCTCTTCACCCCGTGTTCCTTCGTCTGCTGGTACAGACCGCTTTATGGGGCCTTCAGGTAAGCAAGAGGACAGAATATGTTGCTCAACTTTGGAGCAGTAGATGCAAACCAATTACCGTTTTCTCACACCTCTTATCTTCTCATTTCAGAAGTGACAGTTCATTCCGCTTCTTCGTCTTCTTCTTCGTCTACATTTGTCAGTTTGGAGTCCATGTTCTACAGTCTATTGGCATCACTGGCTGGGGAACATGGTAAATATCTTGTGCTATCACTGGATCCATCACTCTGTGATCGTTTGGTTCCTTAAAGCTGTATCCGCTTTTGTTTTGCCAGTGGCTGGATTGCAGCGCTAACTGGTCTGAACACCAGCATCCCAGTCGGTATCATCATGTTACTGATTGCAGCTCTGTTCACTGCGCTGTCCGTGGGCTCACTCATAATGTTTAAAAAGGTAACAGTATTGCAGAATGTTTGACATGTTGTTAAAAGGGAAACTTGTGTAAAAGTTAGGGTATTGTTTGTAACATGTAAAATATCAGTGTAGTGAAAAAAAATATAAACCATTTTTATGCCATTTTATTTTTATATTTAATTCATTCAATAATAAATATGAATACTTCATGGAACAACTAAAATAATCCATTAATAAGAAGGAACAGAAAGTATAAACTTAATAAAGTATAGAGTTCATAATTTAATCATAATGAGGATTGTTTATGACTTCCATCACTTAAAAATACTTCTTAAATGTACATACTTAATGCCACAAGGAAAGACAAGTGACCCTACACATGCAGCTGATATTTTAAAAGCTTAAATTGAAAGTGATTTGAAATCTGTGATGACTTAAAAAGGAAACATGGAGAAGAAACGTGGAATTTTAAACTGTTGTTGTCCAAAGTGTTTCCTGCAGCCGTCAGAATGATTTTGCGCAGCCCGTGTCCACATTTCAAGAATACTACAAATTGGCCCACCTGCACAGTCAGTAGATGAAAAGATTTAGATCAAGGTTTTCATTAATGTAAGGCCTTTAAAAAAACACACACAGAATCTAAATACTCTCAAAATGAAAAATTGTAGACACAACATACTTTTATCATCACTTTTGTTGCTCTCAGATTCATTTCATAGCAGGTGGCATGACAAACATCTGATAATTGAACTGAATTGAATTGTCTTTTCTGCCTTTTCCAGGTGCATGCGCTGTACCGAACCACTGGTGCCAGTTTTGAGAAGGCTCAGCAGGAGTTTGCGACTGGCGTCATGTCAAACAAGACGGTCCAGACCGCAGCCGCCAATGCTGCCGCCAATGCTGCGACCAATGCTGCTCGCGGGGCCTTCAAGCCTCATCCATAAACGAAACCCGTTCAGGCCACACACGCTCACACATCTAACCAAACACACACAACAAGATGGAGATGCTCAACTCTGGTCCTGCTGCCTCTCAGATTCAACAGAATATATTTATGAATGTTCCCCCTGCACATTATCTTCTAAAGTGTGAAGTTAAATAACAGACAAGTTACTAGAGTTGTTTATCTTCACCTAAAGCCTAACATCAGTGAGGCACTGCGAAATTCACACTATCTGCTTTACAGTCAGGTGACTGTCTCAAGGTGGGCTCTGTGTGTGTGGGGTGATGTCATCTCGAACACTTACCCACTTCTGTGCTCCCCTCATCCTTCTGTCCCCTGTGAGCTGATCCCAGATCAGGCAGAAGTCACATCTCTTGCATAGTTAGTAATGGTGATGACCTCCGAACAGCTTCCTGCCTGATGAATTCAGTGTAGACTTATGAGAGTCTGTTTGCATATAGTTTAGTTTTTGTTTATTATTATTTTTAGAATAACTGGACGTCAGTGCGATGCAGTGATACATTAATCGCTTTTCTTTCATCCATTTTTTGGGCATTTAGGACTTAAAGGTACAGTTTACTTCGTCTTGTATCTGTGCTAATTGTAGCAAGATGATAACGTTCTCATTATGGAAAAATGGGTTCATATTCTTATAATAATTGAACAACCCCCAGGTTTACATCTCAGTTCAGTTCTGTGTGCTCTTTTGCTTGGGCTGATTCAGCAGCTAAAGATTATCCAGCATGACAGCAACAAGCTTGCTTGGCACACACTACACTTTCTTTAACTTCATTGCCTTTTTTCAGGCTTCACGTGTTGCTGGTTGGGGTGGTGGAGTGACTCAAGTCCCGTCTTAAATAGCCTGGTGTATTCAATGTGGGGAAAAATGTAACAAAAAACGATGTTTATGAATGGCATTAACTCATTACCACATTATGTGACTCTCTCTCAGTTGTTTTTGTAGCTGTTCTCACTTGTTGGAAAAACTAACGCTGCTATTAACCTCAGAGCCGCTTGATTTTGGGCTCTTGCTGTCCTGTTTCCCATTCAAAAAGAAACAAAGTACCACACATGGAGAGAACTGAAATGCCTTTTCTCTCAGGAGATTTTTTTTTATTTCTTGAGATTAACCTGCACATATGTTAAAAAGGAAGAAATAAAAAAACCTTGAAACTGTGTACATGTACACTACATAGGCTAACAGTGGCTATCATTTCAACTGGTTTTCCTCTGTCTGTAGGGAATTACTGGCTCCAGAAAATGTGTACCCAAACTAAATCCTGAAGGAACAGGGGACTGAACTGGAAGCACACTCAGTGCCATCACCAACACACATTAATTTATTCACACTAAAGTTGTACAGACTACTGTCACTGACGTGAAATATGGATGTGCGTTTGTTGTTTTATTTTTTTGTCGTGCCGAAGCACTTCACGTAGTGAACGTGATTGTCTGACGATGTGCATGATAAATGAATAACTGCTGTGCTAAACACTCCCAAAAGTAAATATTAAAAAGTAAAGGATACTTCCTGAAATAATAAGCTTAAATCTTGGCATTATTGCATTTATTTGAAGTTGTTGGGTTTTTTTTTTTAATACGTTACACATTTCTTGTTTTTACATCAAAGTTAGTGAAAATCATGTTTTTATTTATTTTATTTAAGTTGTTTGCAATTTTGTCTGTGTGCGTTTTCTTTTTTGTAATGACATGGTTAGCGCGACAACTAGGCTGCAGAAAGTTTTGCAAACACGTGTGTGTGTTTTATGAGAGTGAGTGTAAATGATTTGGTATGGAAGAATTAAACTCCCTCAAGTGTTATTTTATGTCCTGAAAAGCTGTGAGAAACTACCAAATGTGCATAGAAATGTTTTTCCAAATCTTGCTTTGTGATGTGCACCCTTCAGTTTTACCTTAAGTTATTACAATACTCTGCTGCATACACCCACATGATTACCAAGTATTTATACTTTTAAAGTCGTTCTACGAAGCCTTGCCACAGTGGGTAGTTTTTTTGATGTATTTGGCGAGCTGGTTCTGCTGTACAGAACTGTGTGTTTTTGAAGTCTACTGACACAAAACAGTGTTTTCTGGCCTGTTATAGTGTTATTTGACAGAATCAGAGGGGAAAAGGGACACCTGTATATTTTGTAAAGTTTAATCCTCAATATCAATCACGTGTAAAAAAGGAAAAAAAGTTAATGCACTCCTGTCTGGCTTTTGTCGCATGTGAAATAGTTTCAGTTTTGTATATTTATGGTATTAACATTAAATAAAATTTGAAAGAAGCAATGTTTTGATTTCATTTTAGTGTAATAGGATTTTAATAATGGATTTTATCTTCTCTTTTTTTTCCAGATCACATTCATTAGTTAATAATTTTTCCAAAACAATTGATATTTTCAGTCCCTCCTCATTATTATTCCTCAAGCTGCTTACAGATGTGAAAAATTCCTCTTATAGTTTGAATTAGTTTTGCTTGAAAATTTAGAAAGCTGTAAAATATTTGGCTGATTCTAAATCTGAATACTGATTACATGTCAACTATATAAGCAAATCTGTCTTTCATTCAGTGGAATAATAAATTCTATGAAATGGTTGAATGTGAAAACAGCCTTGGTCACGAGATACACTAAGGGCGAAACATTTGGAGTCAACTTCAGCTTCCTGTTTACAATTCCTTTGACTTTATGGCATAATCAGATTTTTTTATTTTACATTAAAAAAAATCTTATTTTCCCCAGTTTACTTTTAGGTTGACATTGCTTCTTCAGCACTGTTGCTCATATAAAGCTAATATAAAAGAAGGCCTTAGTTTGAGGTTTGAAAAGATTCAAAACTTCAACAGTAAGATAGTAAATAGTTTCCATATTGTATGTTTGAGGTGCTGCTGGTAAATCAGAGGATCTAACAGCTTGACCACTGTAGAAATGCATGCAGTGAATGCATACTACGCTTGTGTTAATGCTTTGACAAGAGAACAGAAAACAGTTTGCGATTCCGATATAAAAACTGCTTGTAGTCTTGTAGTAACCATTTTCTGTCACTAGGTGTCCGTGTGTTCTCAGAAAATTCTGAGTAGGAGACAAATTGCGGTTTACACGCTTTCAGTTTTTATTTTACAAAAGAAACAAAATGTAGGCACAAATGATCTCTTTTCATACACCACTATAATATTATATCACACTTTCTGCTTTCCTTTTGTTAATGTAACAAAAGAGAAACCATAAAAAACAGTAAAGATCCTCTTTGAAGCAAGTTAATTTCACTTTTAATTTCATTCAGCCCAATCAGTCAGTAAAATAATTTTATTGCACATCAGACACACACTGAATTTATAAAAGCACAGATTAATTACTAGAATTACAGTAAAATCTGGAGCGTGGAATAGAGAAAAACAGAACTAACATACTTAAATTAAGTCTGCAGCTTTATGAAATGAGCTAAAGGTTAAGTGCAAAATTCAATAAAGGTGCTATTTTATACAAGAGTACTCCGAAAGTACCAAGACATGAAAGAGGCATCCACTCCAAGCAAAAGAGACTGAAAGGTCACCAAAATGATGCATTTATGTATCAAAAGCTTAATCAATAGTAGCCAACATTTGGTAAATTAAGCTTATTCTGCAGAAACTGTCAGTTGCCATTCTGCTGAGAATTCATACATTTTGCTTTACAGAGGACAACATGTGTAATGTAGAGCAAATTAACATATAAAACAAATGAACATGTCAAATCCTAACAAATTCATTTGCCAGCTGTTGTTAAGTATTGTTTTCCTAATAATCTGAAACAGGACTTCCTGTCAGAAGAGACATAGGATCTCAGTTAAACATCCCTGGTTAAGAAACATAAAGTGAATTGGTTTTTTAGCTAATTATAATCACAATCTGCTTGTGGTTTGTTATTTAACAATATGAGCAACCATAATAGTTGCCTTTAGAGTAACACAACCATTCTTTAATTTTCTCCTTTTCCATTCTAGTGGTTTCTTGTAGGTAAAACTTTCTATAAAAAAGTATTTTTGTAAAAAAAAATGTTCATCTGTTACCTCCTGCACTAGAATACTTTTAAAAATGTAACCTAAGAATATAGAAAAATATTAATTTCCCCACTTTTCACAGGTTGTTTTCCTTTTAACACTCTTTTATCTGGACCATCCAGAAAGGAAAAACCCTCAGGAAAGTCCTTGTCTTCCTTTTATTCATTTGTACAAGTGTGCACATCCTAAATATTCGACCAAAGGTGATTTCCTACTCTTCCTGGAGCTTCCTTGAGGCTCACAACAGGCAGATAAGGCTTTTCCCCTCCTCTATCTCCTCCTGAACTTTATCGCTGGAAGTGGCGATCTCGGCCTGCGCGGACAGGACAGAGCACAGGAAAGTGCCCAGCGTTCCTCCTACCGCTGTGTAGAACGCCCAGCCGAGGGAGCAACCAGCCGGCCTGAAGGGCGAGGCCTCCAAGCCACAGAAGGACGTCACCTTCTCTGACCCCCAGCCTGTGGGATACAGCATCAGCCCCACTATTAGCAGCAGACCTGTGGGACAAAGCAGGGACCAGACAATGATTGGTTTCAGTCATTCTTTAGATGAATGTCATAATTAAAAAAAGTGCAGATTGGAACATGTTGCCTCAACTCTAGTTGAGATAGCATCTATTCTATGACTGGCAAATGTTTGATTTGTGATAACAAAAACTAAGTTTGATCTCACCTTTCACTGCAGTTCAAATCTTCTATATATTCAGCACAGACAACTAGACACACGTGTAGAAATTCCTCTTTGCATACAAAGAGGTGTGAAGAGATTCTAATATTAGACTTCCCTCTTCTGAGAAGTGCAATGCAACTAGATAGTGAAATCAAATTTACAGCCTGCAGAGTCACAGCAGTGAAACTTCCTGCCAGCCCGATGCACAGAGTGCAACAGTGAGCCTACATGGTCTCTGCTGAAAAGCCACGTTTGTGACATTTAGTATTTCTGCTTCTTCGGTTTCTCTTTACAATCTTGAAACTTTGCATAGATGAATCCAGATCATATGAATCACTGAAAATGTTTCTGATTCTGGTCAGTGGAGTGTGAATCTGGTTATAATGACACATTACTGAACAAAAGATTACTTCACACAAAATGATATAGAAATAAATGTTTTCATTTTCTATTTAAGTCAATCAGACTTTTTTATGATCGTTATTATAGTCACGCTTTGTTAAAAAAATTACATTTGGAATGTTATACTAAAACTATTCAGCACCTTAAAGTAGCATTTGATCAATTCTGGACAAAGCCTGAAATACCTCGACTGAATAATATTACAAGTAAATATTACAAAATGAAACCTGGCAAGGATTGTGGGTGTGTTGTTTCCATGACACAAAAAGCATTTTTATTATTCATGAGAAATTGTGTCTTTGCTTTGCATAGGACTCCACTGGGAGTCATAAATCAAGCCACTTAAGATTTTTCTCAGAAACAAAAAATATATATTTTCATATACTATTAATCTGCAAATAATCTGTTATTTATTTTATGCTATTTGCATTTATGTTATATCTGATTGGTTTACTAGACATAAAGTTGGAAGTTAAATGTTTTGGAAACCACTGATCCGAGTCGCTCATGAATAGTTAATATGGAAGATTTCCTTGTGTGAAAAATACTAGAACAGAAATATCTTCATAGAATACTGTAGTTGTGATAATCAATATATTATGTAGCATTGGCAGAATTTTTTCTGATTAGATTTTAGATCATGATTTTAATTTTTGTTTAAAAACTTTGCATTAAACTGAAGTATTTTTTTAACCATCATTTTCTATTTACATCTTACAATACGCTAAATGCATCCAGGGCATTTTGTGTGAAATATTTGGACAAATGGACAAGTTTTCTCCATTTAAAAGAACCAACACATCTTTACCTCCAATAGCCTGGAGCAGTCCACAGATGTTGAATATGCTCTTCTTCTTGATGCTCTGAAAGCACAGTGTGAAGACGGACATGCAGGCCACACACCCGAGCACCAGCATCCCAGCTGCCAGGAACAACATGGCGGCCTGCCAGAATTTACTGGCCACTTCCCCGAATCTCCATGCGTAAGGCCCACAGCTGATCTCTCCCTTGATACGGTAACAGCGGCTGTAGAGGCCAAGGGACTCCCTGTCATTCACTTTTGTCTGTGTCACACCATTCTCAGGCAGAGGGGGTCTCAGTAGCCATTCAGGGCTCATGAAGGCGACCAGTTCCGCAAAAGCCACCACGATGCTGAGCAGGGTCCACAGCATGGAGCGGCATGTTACGATAACATGACACATGGCTTCAGCTCTGAGTCCAAAGTTGAAATAAGGTTTTTAAGTTTCCAAAGAATTCCTCTCCCTATCCACAGAAAGGTCAGCAAGGTTCCTGGTTTAAATCCAGATGGACTGCAGATCTTATCCTCTCGGAGCAGATGTGGTTCCCTCCAGTCAGCACTACTTCTCCGTTTCAGTGTTTCCCTCCTCTCTGAAGTGAACCAACACACTGGTCATCCCCAAAAGCATCAAAGCTTTGACACAGCTTCCTGAAGTCGTGGCTCTGGAAAATAAAGAAGCAGAGAAACACCGAATGGTCACTCAGGATTTTCCCATTCACTATTCATTGGTCCCCAGGACATCCAGTTCATCTCCCTGCTACCACTTCAGACTCATCCTACTTCAGATTCTGTCATCCAGCTGTGAGCGTAACATGAGCATTACTCCCAGATGGTTCACAGACTTAATGAATCAACACACATAACTTCTGGAGATGGCAGAGTTTATACCATCATAATTTATTCTCAGACCTCTGTGAGCTGGATTTGAACTGAGAAACAACTGTGTGAGCAGCTGTCAGCACCGATCAGCGCAGAGCTCTGCTACAACACGCTACATCTGACTGCAGCAGAAAAACAGCACTGATCCATCCTGCAATGGCAGATGCAACTTAAGTAGAGCCGAGTGTTTAACTTACACCTAATAAATGCTATAAATGATGAGTTTCATACATCAGAGTCTTCCTGTGTGACAAGAGCTCGTGTTTATTTACAGATGAGTCACTGGATCACAGAAAGTCCTTGTTCTGCTGCTGCTGTTATGATTAAGCTGCTGTGGCCTTGCCACAGTCATCGTCCTGCGGGAGTTGAATAGTTTCTCTAATTTCACAGATTCATCATGATGACATAAACATAAAAATATTTATTATCTGGTTTACAAACTGCCTGGTTGTCCTTGCCTGATTTCGCTGGTCGGGAGTCAGGAGACATCTCAGTAAATATGAACTTCTAAAGCTGCAGTTGGTCTGCATTGCTAAACTTATATTATTTGCATATTATATTATGGGCATAATGCATATCACAAAAAAACTGGAAAAGTTTAAGCAAGGTCAAAACCCTTTCTTAAACTTTTCAGGCATTCTGGACTTCTGGGACAAAATTTGTTGAACAAATGAGTCTAAAACTGAATTAACTGAGAACCAGAACAGAGAACATGTTTAGCATAAACCTAATGTAGCCTTCAAGGAAAGGAACCTCACAGTATGGCTTTCTTCAACCGGGACTAATTAGCTCAACATCATAGAATCCACCTTGATGTCTACTGTGTATCAGAAGGTGATTGAGGAAAATGTAAGATCGGAAAAACAAAGTTGAAGCAGAACTGGACCTTGAGACATGACAACACGACTCTTTCAAAGAGTGAAAAACTCTCCAAATAAAGTGGAATCGTATCATTTAAAGTAGAATAATCTTATTAATGTCATTCTTATTCCTTACTTAATGTCTGATCCTTCTTTTGGTAAAGGTTTCAGCACCAGAATTTATAAATCATCCTTCTGCCTTGCCTGAGGGACATAAATAAGGACTTAGGTTTCAGATAACACCACCACAAGCAAAATTCCAGTGTAAGATGGTAAATCTCTCAACCACAAGCGCTAGAAATGAACAGAACCGCTTTATATTATTTGATAAGCTCTGAGTCACTTGTAGAGAATCCACCTCAGAAAGTTCATGGGCCACAAAATGATAGTGTTATCGCTTGTATGTTGAAAAGGAGACTTGATGATTCATCTAAACACAGGACTGACTAGAAAGCAAAAATACAACAAAAAAACCCAAAATGAGGTCACAATGGCAGACAGCATCTGAGATCCAGGTATGGAGCCTCAGATGTGGTTGTGATTCATATCATCAGGATTCGGCTTTGTCCACAGTTTCTATGGTTTGTCTTAAGCTGAATATCACGGACTTCACGGCGCTTCACATTTTCGTACTCCCATTCAACTTGTTTTCCCACTCCTAATTAGAGATTATATGAAACCCCAGCCATAATACACCGTCTAGTGTCTACATATAATTACCGAGCCAGCTTGGCGATAAACAGCAGGAGTACATTTAAGCTAAGACCAGTTATAGCTACAGGATACATACGAAGCAGCATTGTCATCGTACATCGTTTGTCATGACGGAAACAGCAGGAATAAACAGGAAGCAACCAGGAAGCATCAGTGTCTCCCCCTTAGAGGACGAGTCGGCTCTTAAACAGTCTTCTGATCTAAACCATCATTCCTCAAGTCGGCTCTCTACAATCTATACAAGGAGGATTCAAAAAAGCATACAGTTATAGTCTGCAATAAAAAGCTAGAGTGACAGTATAATCGGGCATCTGAGCTGTGTTTATGTGGTTCGGAACAATTTCGGGAGTGCTCCTTACTATTACTGTTTATTTTAGGCCTTTCCACACACTGTGGCTGTTCTAATTCTTGTCCATTTCCCCTTTACAATACTGGTTTCACACAATAGCAAAAACACAGTCCAGGCTAGGAATGAGCAATGGGTAAACATGCAGACATAGTTTGTTTCATGAACCTGAATTTCAATGGGATTATGAGTTTACCTTGTGCAGTTTGAGTCTTTAGTTTGCTGCTGATTATAGTTTATTCAAACAGAGCTCAGGGCTCTCTGTTAAGTCTACAGTGCCCACAAATTAGCAGCTCTTCCACTTCAAACTACATGGATGGAGCCATAAAATACATTTTTGGAAGGCAATTAGCTCCTTTTGTGTAGACCTCAGCTATTACAGGAAATTGTCTCATTCTTATTCCATTGTGGCTCTCACTTAAAGAAAACATTCAAAGGTTAATGAAATCTGTAAGCCACCTGAAAGGGGCATTACAAAGAAATATGTGTCAAAATTTCTTCTGTGTTTTTGGATCAAGGATTGAGAGCAAAACCAGGCAGATTTATCTGAAACCTAAACTTGCTGTCACACTTTGTTATTTTGTTGGAGTTTTTAAAAACCCTTTTTTTAGTGGGAGAAATAAGGGCATGATCCTGTCCTGCATAACCTCAAAACGTACGAACCGTTTTATGTGCATTTGTTGTAACATCTCTAGACGCCTCATTGACCTTTAGAAGAGTCTTTCTTTCTTTGTGGCATGGATTCAAAGTTCCCTCTGGGATTTTCCTCTGTGCTGACATGATAAAATAATACAGTGGCTGATGATTTGTTGGCTTAGCATTAACTAAGTCAATTTTTTTCATTCCAACACATCCCAAAGGTGTTTTATTGGAACAAGGTGTTCTTTGCACCTTTTGTGTGGTTAGTAAGTGTATATTACTATTTGGAAGAAGGGCGTAAAACTTACAGTGTTCTACGGCACCAGGACAGATAAATCTATTGTTTCCTTTTTTCCTTCACTTAATGATCAGCTGACACTGTTGAGATGAAAGTTTCCTGCTCAATACAGAGACTATAAGCACAGGGCTTATCGACATAGGTCAATCTTCATCAGTACAAACACAGAGTTGGCATAATGTAGGGTGAGATTATTAACTGTCGTTGCCCCATTGTATAATATTAGCAACAGTTACATGTGGTGTCTTTTAAGCAAGGTTCATTACAGTTACAGACAATCTTTGAAGACATATTTCTGTCGTTAAAGAATTGTAAGAAGATCTCTTATTATGAACTTGAATCAGTGCTTTGTGGTCATTGTGTCATGGACAACACTCAAAATTTTCTGAATTTCTTTGGAGAATATCGTGCAGGAACAGACACCTGCTCAAGTCATTTCTCCATTTTAAATGTCCATCTATTGTCACGCTGATTCTGATTCAGCTCCAGCGGTCGAGCTTTCTGGCATCTTCTGTCTCGCAGTATGAACAGATTTCAAGATTGCATCATATTGAACATACTGAACATATGGAGCTGAAAGTGAAGGACAACTTAAAGGCAATATGACACTTTCAAGTCCCTTACAATTTTCGATTTTTGAAATAGCAGTATGTGCCAGGCTTGAGTCGCAGAAAATTTGAACGTGATTAATTTATTTTGAACATGTCCATTATCCTGAGAGTCAGATGCATCAATGCTGGAACTGTATTTACTTAAAGAGATGCAAGTAGTGTGCCAGGTTTATAAAATCCATAAACCCTCTTGATGAACTGATCCATATTAAAGCTTATTTAGAGTTGTGTACAAGATGTTACAGAGTTGCATGAGTAATGTGCAGCTGTTTGTTGAAGTGTGCAGAAAAGGTCACCGCACCCTGAGACGGATGAAAACTTTTCGCTTGTTTGCCGGCTGTTGAGCAAACTTCTGTAGAAAGTGCGTAAGCAGCAGTTCACTGATAAAAGTTAGTTTCTCTTTGTGTAAAATCCCTCTTCTTTGGCCAACCAAATAAGAGCACATCAGACACTTGAAGTTTCAAACACGCAGTTATGGTCGTGTTCTGTGTCTGTATCCTCAAACTGCTTGATCTTTTTTACTGGATGTGCTTTTTGTGTTGTAGATATGTATCACCTCAAACAGTGACAGGCTCTGGCGTCTTGCATGTATTGAAATGATCCTCCGTGATGCTGAGTTTGGCTGATGTTACAGGAGATGCGCTTCCAGATAAAAGCTAGACAGCAGTGAAGCGGTTTTCCATCTGATATGGTCCTGCTGCCTTCAGACACCTAGTCTGCCATGCAGAATAATATCCAAGCAGCACAAGACTAAAAACAACTTACACGGTTTTCTCAAATGTCTTTTAGCAAATGGAAATGAACAACACACACACACACGCACGCACACAAACAGCCCGATATACCAACCACCAACCGTGTGGCCAGAAACTTTGCATTGCTGTAAAAATTCCTTCAACTAAACCAAAACATCAGTATCAGCAAAAGTCTGAGACAAAACAGTAAAACTGAAGGCGTGTTTGTATCAGTCAGCCGGCTGTTAGCTTGAGGAAGCAGCTGAAGAGTTAATCAGGAGTAATTGGTGTGAGATATCAAAAATAGGCCTGATAGCATGCCAAGGTGCTGAGGTAATGATAGGAGGCCACTTATTATGGAGCTGAAAGTGAAGGACAACTTAAAGGCAGGTGGCTGAGGGGTATAAACCACTGCTGAGTCAGAGTATTCAATGAAGGAGACATTCATGAGGAGCTGGAGAAAAACAACTCTATTCATGGATAAAAAATGTTTCCAGTTCACATTGTCTGTTAGGACGCAGCGCCCTGCATCCCCTTGGACTCGTTCGTGCTTCTTCACTTTACAACAACAAACTTCAGTCTATTTATTAGGATTTAATGTTATTGTAGTAAGAAAACATACTTGGTTTTAATGCTTTTTTTTAAACAAATACGACTTCAAGTCTTTTGGTTGCATTTCCGCAGACTAAAAGTTTTGCTCATTTGCTGAAGCTGACTGGATAGGAAGCATCTGTGAACATTAGTATTCAGTTCTTGTCCAATTAATGAATTTAAGTTTGGACTTTTACTAGGTCATTATAAGGCATGAATACGCTTAAAGTTGTAAGAAACCTCTGAAGGTTTCACAAAACAGTTTCATTTATACTGAAATTAAATCAAACATCAGTGAACTCTTATGACTAGGTGAGTTTGAAAACTACAGGTTGGGGTATCAGTGAAAAACAAGCTGGTATATATATGGTATAAAGAGCTGTGTTTGTTTGTTTATTGATCTAACGCCACAAAAAAAAAAAAAAAAAAAAAAAAAAAATATATATATATATATATATATATATATATATATTTTTTTTTATAATTTTTTTATTTTTTTTTAATAATTTTTTTTTCTTAAGATTTTAGATTTTTAGGTTTTGCATATCTACATCTTACTAAGTAGATTCTAGGGCAAACTGGTTCGTTTAGTTGTAAAGGTTGCTGACCTTTTATTTGTGCCAAAAAATCCCAATAAAACATTATGACGTTTGTGGTTCTAACATCATAAAATAATGAAAATATTAAGAGATATGAATTCCTGTTAAAGGAATTGTACCTTTTTCATCCAGATCTATAGATTTTCCATTTCCATTATATAGTCTAAGGAGGCTACGTCCTGAATTTTCCTCTTCAAGCTGCAGGTCCTGAACCAGAAACCTCAAACCAAAGCAATCTGTTCCCTGAGCTGCAGCTAAGGTCTGGTCAAGCATCTGGACCAGCCTAAAGAAAAACCCCTCTAACCAAAACTAACATAAAAAAGCTGTTCCTCCTTCTGCAACTCAAACGACATGTCGGGGGACAGTCAGCAAATCACAAGCCACTAATGAGGGCCTATCTTCATCATCTTTCCAAGAACCATAAAAACACCACATGACATAATAGGGCAGGATGAGACAGGACCGAGCATATTCCTCCCTCATGAAGGCATGCAAACAGCTGAGCTCCACATGAAGTGAGGAAAACTAAAGAAACAAAACTCAATCAGCAGCCACACTTTGGGACACCTAAACTTCTAGTCAAGATCTGAAGACAGGCTTCTGTCCCATGACCTCATCAGGACTCTGTTCTGACAGAGCAGGAACATAACACCCAGAAGAACAGAGAGACTTGAGCCCTGAGAGTTGACTTGTACATTCATCACCTCTCTTACAGCTCTGGGAAAAATTAAGAGGCCATTTAAAATGATCAGTTTCTCTCATTTAGGTGTATGTTTGAGTAAAATAAACATTATTTTATTCTATGAACTGCTGACAACATGCCTCAGAAACTCTAAGCAAAAATTTAGTATTTTTTTGCAGAAAAAAAATCAAAATAATGAAATTGATGCAGCGCTTTCAGACCTCAAATCATGCTAAGAAAACAAGTTCATACTCATTTAGAAACAACAATACTAATATTTTAACTCAGGAAGAGTTCAGAAATCAGTATTTGGTGGAATAACCATGAGGTTTTCAATGGGGTTCAGTGCAGTGGGCTCATATTTTTCAGTTGTATCAACTAAACAAAAATCCTTTTATAATACACAGAGAAATTACACTCAGAGGTAATAAATGCCACACTTAATCATGTACCCTCAGGGAGCACTTACTTTTGGTTTTGCTAACTTTGAACCTTGGAACAAATGTAAGGAAAAACGCAAGAGTCACAGTAAAGCTGGAGAATAAACAAAAAGACGAGTTATTGTTCGTTGGTTGTGCCATATGCAAAGAAATTCAAGAAGAATCTCTTGCAAACCATAACCATGTGAGTCGCCACTTTTGTTGCTTTTCATAAACATGAAATGAAAGAATTGCAACAGCAGAAGATTTTCCCATGAATGGGCTTCTACCACATGCTGCTTCCAGAACGTCAGCCTGCAAGTGATGAGCTTATTAAATCCTTTTTCAGTTCTCCTGACATTAGTTAGATTTATTTTGCATATCCTGATTAAACTCTGTGAAACTGCTCAGGCTGTGAATAGCCAATAAACATTAGTCACAGACTGCTAAAGTAAAGTAATCCCAGCAGCTCTGACTCTCTTACGAATAAAGAGCTGTGTTTGTTTATTGATCTGACGCCACAAAGAACACCAAAACACGTAAGCAACAGAGCAAACTATAATGAGACAAATTCACAAACATAAACTGTGAAAGGTGCCATGCATGCTAACCCATCCGACACAAAATTACATCCAAACGCACAACTTCCCCGAGAAAACTGTCGGCCAGCCTCATTCATGTGTTTATTTGCGTGCATGGGCCAGTAAATGCCTGTTCATCTGCTGAGATCCTGGCCTACTCAAACTCTCTGAGATGTGCAACTGTTTACCCAGGATCCACGCCATCATTTCACATCCCAACCCTTCAGCTCCCACCTAAACTTTGTATCAGTCCTACTATTTGTGAAATACCTGTCTAAGTTTTGCAACTTTTTTTCTAAAACAAAAAAAGTTAATAGTTTCTGTTTATTTTTTATGAAATAAACTCTCTGTTATCCAAACACATGCTTATTAGCAGGCAATGAATCAACTTAATGCAGATGTTTCATCTGCCATAAATCTTGAGCTGAAGCTGCCAATAGGCACTGTTTAAACAAGCCAGCGTGGCAGAAAAATCCCAACACACCTCATCAAGTAAAGGAGAAAATGAGTTCTGAATTGTTGATCAATGCATTTTTGCAAACTTACATCCCAATATCTCCAATTGGCCTTTTGTCAGATTTTATTTTCAGCAACGTCCCCAAGAAGTCAGTTGTGCTGTTCACATTTTAACCGGCCAACAACAAAGATTCATGTTTAACATGCATCCTAAGCCAGTTAATTAGTTCTTAGATGATGACAATAAACCAGAATCATTCTGTCACAGAAGTCAATGGTTGAGATTACACTGACACTTCAAAAAGATTCAGCCAAAAATAACATCACCAACAGAAACTACCATTTATCTCAGAAATGTTCAAATAAGCAAATGTGTTTTGAACGTTTCCTTCATACCATTCTTTTCCAAACAATGACATCATGTGAACTGTAGTATTTTTTCCAAGATTTCTAAAGTCTTCATTGCTTCAAAATTGAGATAAGTTGTTGTGTGACATCCTAAACAGATTATCAGTTTCAGATTCTGCAGAGCAATGTATTTTTTAGATTAGACAACAAACAGCAACCTCCAACCCCAGCTAACTCTGTCATATTGACTTTGCAGCTTCCTCTTGACATAGATCCGAGTTGGGTGAACTTTGACCCCCTTTTTTGATGAGTATTTTCCAGATTGTAAATAAAAAATAAAAAAAAAATTACAGTGACTATAATCCAGAGCTCTAGATAAATTTGGGATCTAGTTCATGAACATATTTTGAGTAAACTTCCACTGCTCCATCCCACCTCACATGCCCTCACTTTCCAGCCACACACTTCTCATAAAACAAAGACCTGTTGCTATGACACACTTGAGGAACATCTTTCCTCTATCTATCTTATCTTTAAAGGTGTTTTGACTGCAAAGGAAAAAATGACTACCAAGGAATCAAAGGAGCTTGAAAAACTCCCCAGAGCAAAAAGAACAACATACTTTAAAATACAAGCCTCATTTTTAAGAATATTTTATTTTTGACATCGCTGAGGTCCAGAAAAATATCCTACTTTCATGTTTCTACATCTCTTCTAATGTGTTAATATCTATTTGAAGCTGCTTCCAAACCCAGCTGCAGAACAATAGTTAGAAGTAGTTTCTTTTATTTTGTTGAGCTTGGTCTGAGGTGCAGCCAAAGTGATCCATTTACAAGTTCCTGAAGCTCTTTTGTTAGAGTCTTGCTCTTCAATGCAGCTCCAGAACAAGTGGTTTACCAAACCTTGCAATCGTTCTCCAGGTAAAAATTAGGACTGAACAGTGGACATACTTTAATATATTCATACTTTTACATCATTTTTAAAAAGCTTTGCACATGCTTTCATTGTGTGGATTAGTCAGCCAACAGTCCCGGTTCTGCTCCTGTCAAAACTAATTTTGGAAAAAACTCGACATGTCAGGGCAGTCCCTAAAGTAATTAACAACATGACTGCAACTTAAGACAAGTCCTGGAATCCACTGAGCACTGATGATGTATAGCTGTTAATGTACTTTTAAATATAGTTTAACTATTTGATCATCTCTTTCATTAAAGGGAGGATGAAAATTTGTCATTATTTTGCTGAAGTTTGCCCTTGTATAAATACCGCAGAGGTTTCTGGCTTTGTTTAGCTTGTGAAGTAGTGCCACTTCCCTTCTCGGCTAGCACAGTATGCACATAGCATGTTGGGTGGCTGCAGCGCGGCTGGACCTCCTCCCTGCACTTCAAGGACATGAGGTTGTGGTTGCAAAGAGAGGGGCTGCTGTGTGGACATTTGCGGAGGACAGATTAAGAAGTAAAAACAGTCCAGTTGTTTTCCTGTGAACCTAATGGCACGGTGATGAGACGTCTGACTGCTTCCACATGTTGTATCTAAACTAAGTGACAGCAGTCATCTGTACACACAGTTACCTCACTTTTAACCACATTTTATTTCTTCTGCTACATAGCATCGTCATTCTTATTAAGGAAGAATGAAATGAAGCATAAAGGCTTTAAAAAACCTTGTTTCTGGAAATGAAACCATAATTTAAATGAAGATAAAGTCTGAAAGAAGAGCTTCAACTTCAGTTTCATTCATAAAAATCCACAAGATACTTCTGTGAGAGTTGAAATATTTCCTCGTTGTTTTCTACTTACATGAATCCAGGACTCATTGCAGGCAAAAAGGAGTTCTAACAGTGTGGTTCCGTTTCCTGGAGGCGGCCCAGCGTTCTCAAACATTCATTCAGTGCCTCTCCTTTCTTCAGGACTGTTCTCTTTCCTTCTCATTTTCAAAAAGACATCCCACAGCTTTCTGACGTCGTTTTCTTACTCTCCTCCTTCCTCCTGTTACCTTCGCCCATCCCCCACTATGTTTGTCAGAGAAAAAGAAGAAGAAATGTTTCTGTGCAGCTGCATATACATATAGGGGTTGGGGAAAAAAACTGAAACAACAAAACTGAGGGTAAAATGGAGTAAATTAGGTAAACATTTTGCAGTCAACCGTCTTTAAGTCACAATTTGGATGGAGGAAATCAAACATGTAATACCTGCAAGAGTTTTGAATTTCTTTAGGGGAACTCTACCTCAAAATATTCATAAATAGTTCTTTGAAAGAGCAAAAAAAAGTTGTTTTACATTGCTTTTTAAAAAAAATTCAGACAAAGTTGTTAAACGTTCTAAAATAATTTCAGCTTGAAATCCTTATAACAGTGTATCATATTTTATTAACATTATATTTATACAATTAAGGGATTCTTATAAAAACTGAGTTGTTGGCAATGCGGCGATTTAAATGTGTTTTTTCAACATCTTATGGCCTTTGAGGCTGACAAAATGCGTTTATTTTAAGATGTGTTAAAAAGATCTGGGGCCTCATGCATAAGGCGTGCGTGCGCACAAAAAATGTGCGGCGCCATATTTTACGCACAAGTCGCCATGTAGTTTGCGTAAATATACGCTGGCGTGAAAATGTGCGGCAGCCACGCAAACTTTTTCTGTGGACAATATCAAGCTACAAAGCGTGAAAATTCACCTAAATACACTGAAACCTGACGACATTCAGTTATTTAGACCAAGAAGCATCAAACTTGATGTTTTATTCATGGTTTTAATATTTTATTGTTTAAACGTAAATGAAGAAACTGAACCGCATTTATCCTCAGACAATAACATAACACGCAGACAAAATAAAGAAAATAAAAATAAAAGGACGTGAAAACTTCGCTCGAATGTAAATAGTACTTTTCCTCGGTTTTTGTCTCATAAAGATGTGACGCATTAGTCTGTGCGCGGGAGCGCATGAAATGCATCTTTTCATTCTCACTAAAAAAAAAAACAGGGTTGGATCAGCAGATTGAGTCCAAACAGGTTTGATTATTTTAAGGTGATCGAGGTGTGTATACAATCGCACGTACGTCACAATTACGCGGCACAACGTAATTGTGGTACAGCGCTTTGGCACTGATGGAGAACATCGCTAATGGAAGGGATCAGAGGGAGCGATTGATCAGAGATCATATTGATCTGCTGGGAAATGTTGATTATGGTTTATTAGCGTTTAGATTGCCTGGACTGATCATCCTGGAGGTTCGAGCAGAACTTAAAGAAGGAGCGGTGTGGTACCGGCACCGGTTCCGGTCCAGCTGCAGTCATCCTTCAGTTGAGCCGCCCGCTTTGTGAATGTGCCTTTATGGACAGAAATCATCTCTATTCTGTAAATGTTCAACTTATGCACATGATTCTACTATTTAGAATAAACGTCCACATTCCCACTCAAAGGACTCTGTCATTCTTTAAATCCCTGCTGGACGCGCTACTGTTCTAACAGGCATTTGCACGATCTCTTTATTTATTTATTTACTTAATTTGGATTTTCTTTTTTTTTTTTAATTGTATTATTTTTATGAGGTGACCTTGTGCCCTGAAAACATATTTTACATAAAATATAGAATTATTATTATTATAAATACTTGTACTGCTACAAACAAGGACGTTGCCATGGTTATTGCTTCACGTGGTGGCAGACTTCCGGGTATTTACACTAATTTACATATGTATTTATGGGCGGCGACCAGCAGGACGAGCAGCTGCGCTCTATTTCCCGCAAATTATGATTTATAAAGCAAAGGTGCGCAGCCACGTGCGTGCGCACGGCTTTATGCATCCGATTTTTTTTTTGTGCGCCGCACTTTTCTCTTTTATGCGTAAGGCTCCTGGTGAGAGTGCAAGGCCACTTGCATATAAATATATTTCTTCTAGTAATAAAGTAGTTAAGTATTTTTATAGAATTAGAGCGACAAATAAAGTTTTCAAAAAGCATGTATTGTTAAATTTGTTTTGAGTATTATTACTTGAAGATTTAATATTATGATATTATTCTTGATTGTGACTCTGATCCTTTTGTTGTACTAGTCAATACTCATGAAATCAAATGCAGATGAAGTCATAATTGAAAAATTATGACCCGTGATCATCTCCTGCTGGTGGAAAATATGTATTATAGTAACATAGGCTTCAGTTGGTGTCACTGTTGCGTAGCAACAACAAGGTCCTGGGTTTGTGTCCTGGCCTGTCGTCCTTCTGCATGGAGTTTGCATGTATAAAGTTGGTATAGACAATGGATGGATTAAGTCACATAACTACATTTTCTTTAATTACACCATAAGTAGATTAAAGATAATTACTTCAAATGATTTTTTGTCCAAGCAGGTACAAAACGTCCCCAAGGCAACAAAGAACTGGCGCATGGCTGGAATGTTATCCCCTGTGGTAGATTAGCATCAATCCAGCTTTATGAGTTTTGGCAAAGGTGTGCTCTGTTCTTAGACTTCTTCTGCTTTCAATTTACCATTCTAACCAGAGTGATAAATTTAACTGCGCACATGCCGTTTTATTTTTTACATAAAAACTTTAGAGCCATTTGTTGTTGAGCTGCAAACTCAGTTGTTTTTGATGTACTTTTAAGCCATAAAACACATGTAAGCACTTTCTTCTCCCTTCACTGGGGCACATTTGATGATTGTGCCATTATGAATCTTTCTCCAGATACTCATTTGATTCCTCAGTTCATGGGTGAGACAGTGACAGTCAGGAGGTTGAATATAAAGAACTGAATTAGTGATAGACATGACATGGTGTGTAAAGAAGCTACATCACCTGTAATGCAAAGGACATAGTCTCACAAATAGTAAACGAAAAAACCAAGGATGCTGATATACTGCAAGAGCAAAAATATTTAGACATTTAAGATGTAATTAGGAATAAAAACAAAACAGAAAATATTCAAAACGTTTTCCTGTTGACTGGCATTTATCCGGCTGCCTCATATTTTATGTTCAAATGTTTCTAAAAAAATTTATCTATCACCTATAAGAAGGCTGATCAAATATCAATAATACTTGAACTGGTTTTCAAATTTGAGATTAGAAAATTAGAACTTCAAACATCTGTACCTTATTTCAGTTTAGTTTAGTTCAATTCACTTCCAGATTAGTTTTTGCTACTCTAAAATTACAAATGTAAGTTTCAGTGCCTTGCTCAGCTCCTTTATGCTTTCTGTGCATTTCTCATTTTAATTATAATGCACTATTTCTTTTTTGCTCTCTCCACATTTTGGTTTGTGTTTGTGACTTTGCCACACAAACACAACCACACTGCCATTTGCTGCATTCCTGCCGCACACTCTTTGCGCTATTTAGCAAGCACACAACCTACAAGTAAAGCACAATGGCTGCTCTTCCCAGTCTGTTCACACCAGCTCCCATTTCCTGTTGCAGTGGGAGTTGTTTTAAACACAGACCAACACACCAACCTCCACGCATTCTTCCAGGCTGAAATCAACATCTCCCATCACTCAGATGATGCCTCAGTTGTGTGTTGCCTCTGTGGCACTGTGTCATTTGGCTGGCCTCATTTCCAGGACATCGTCTCTCCACACCACCGCTGTCTCTGAGTGACTTCTTGGTGAGAACACTGTGGGAGGCAGCCAGCGCATTCTGTAAATAGTAAAGTGCGGTCATGGCAGCATTCTGGTCTCCAGAGACATGAAGATGCTTTCGGCTGCAGGGCAACTCCATGGGAAATGCAGACAGACCTTGTGAGCTGGGAGAGACAACTGGGTTTGATAGTTAGCGGCTGTGGGAGGAAGTCATCCCGATGCTTTTCCTGAAGTGTGAGTTAATGCAATTAGATGTGTGTGTGTGTGGAAATAAGGGCTGGTATAAATGTCTTTTTTGTAGCTTCTCTTAATTGTAATTGTATTATTATAAAGTTTTAGAAAGGTTAAAGGTTTTGTCCAGTTCACAGCATGAAGCAATGTTTGAGAAGTGAAAGCTTGAGGACTACTTCACGCCCAATGACAGCTGGAAAAGGGCACCAGCCTTGCTGCGATTCTGCAAGGACAAGCGAGTACAAACAGTGGATGGATGTGTTTTGTCAAGGCCTTTAAACATTTTTCTTCGTACTTTGGCAGCTTTTTCACAAAGTTTCAGACCAGTTTCTCGTTTATGCAGAGTTTTAAAAGAATCAGCCTTTGACCCGACACAAGATATGATGCATATCATGATTATACAGTGGGTAAAACAAATTGGGACAGAGTCGAACTGGTAGCACTGTTACCTTGCAGCAACAGGGTCCGAGGTTTGAATCCAAGCCTGGGACATTTCTGCATGTTCTCCCTGTGCTTGCATGGCTTCTCTCTGGGTACTCTGGCTTCCTCCCACAGCCCAGAAACAATACTGTTCACATTTGAAGCAAAGACAGATTATTTCACTAGTTGAAAACATGGCATGTTGCATTTAACTTTTTATGAATTCAGTTTATTGACACAATTTTCTTCTTTTTGCTGGAATGAATATGCATAAAAGCAAGATAGAAAAATAAAATTGTTAAATTTAGTTTGGAACCACAGTCTGAGCAAAAAAGACACTCAAAACAGTAAACAAAACTAACTTCACATGTAATAATCGATGGACAGGTATTCGGATTTACTGACTTTGTGCATACTCCCGGCACAATGCATGAATTCAAATAGGGATGCATACTTTGAAAAAACACCTCATGAAACTTTTGCTAGCTAAAGCTACTGCTAGGTCAGCCAACGTCAAATTAAAAGCTTCATTATCAGGAACGTGTTGAGGGTTTTCTATCTAAAAGTAACATCCTACATTTTGGTACTTGAATATAAATGGCTATAAGAGACAATAATGTGTCATTTCACTACTTTCGTTATTAGCTTCAGAAGCTAACTTCTGATGTTTTTCAGAAGTTAGCTTGCCAGATAGTAAACTCTTTCCCATGGAGTCTAACTGTAAATGTGACATACAACACAGCGGTAAGATTTTCCTGTTCAAAAATTGCTGAGGAGTGTCAGGAACAATTGCCGAAACTTGAAAAATGCAAAATATCGGCTGTTTTATCAGCACGTCAATAATATTGGTGGACTTCAGCTTAACTGGGTGTTTAATTCACTCTGATTTGAAGTATATGTGCCTTTGTGAAAGGAAAAAATCCACTCCTAATTTGTTTGGGAACATTTCCAACCACTTCACAACTCTGTACTCAAATGGGGTCAGAAATAAGGATGCAAAATAAGTATAATATAGAAGAATTTGATCTGAATCTGACTCATAAAGTCTCTCATGCGAAAACATAAACTTACATGTAATTTTGAGGAGTATTTAAACATTCTGACATCTTGTACAACCTCTGCTCTATGACTCAACCTGCAGACATGAAGCATGACTTTAAACACTAGAAGCATTCTCATAACATCATGTAAGGCATTCAGACATGAGAGGCATCAGTAATGTCTTGCCGCTGTTTGCTTTGCCAAAATATACACAACTTTTGGATGGAAGCAACTTCATGAGTCTTATTTGGAACTCACCCATGGTTGCTAACAAACAGAAGAAAAACTCATTCCCAGAAAAAAAAAAAACCATTAAGTCAGCAACACAGATTTTCATAATCATGCTCCAAAAGTTCATAATGTTATTTATGGTTAACATTTATGCTTCTAATGCTGAAAACTGATTTACCATTTATGGAGTTAACGCGTTAACTTAGGTTCAGGAGCTGGGCCAAACCCAAACCACACCTCTAATTTTCCAGGCGGCCTATTTATACTCTGCTCATCCACTCAACTCAGTCTGTTGTGTTTCGTCAAACGTCAGACCCGTGACTTTTGCTACGATTACAAGCCTACAAATTCAACTCACCACTGAAGGCGACGTGGCTATCCAGCTCTTCCCTTCAGATTCGGACGATGATCTTCAATACTCCATCTGCTGCCGAACATTTTCCTCTCCCAGTAAATAGTCAAGCTCCAAGTCGCAAACGCCATGTGCTCGTTCATCTTCGCTACTCAAGCTCCGGTTCATTAGCGCCGTTTCAACATCCGTCCGAGGTTCATCCTTCACCTCCAACA
>CAEGAE010073647.1:0-66161 GCA_903067095.1 Girardinus metallicus
GAATCTTTGGGATGTGCTGGAGAAGGCTTTGCGCAGTGGTCAGACTCTCCCATCATCAATACAAGATCTTGGTGAAAGATTAATTCAACACTGGATGGAAATAAATCTTGTACATTGCAGAAGCTTATTGAAACAATGCCACAGCGAATGCAGGCTGTAATCAAAGCTAAAGGCGGCCCAACAAAATATTAGAGAGTGTGACCATTTTTTGGTGGCGACTTTTTTTTTGGCCAGGCAGTGTATCTACCCGTCCATCACTGCAGCCTTTATAGTAAACATCACTGTCTGTTTTACCTCTGACAAACAAGGATGAGGTCCGTGAAGCTGCAGCCTGCCTCACCTCCTCATACATGTAATGCAACTGTTCATCCTCAGGAACAACGTAGACAGGAGTAAGAGTTTCTTTCTGCAAGGCCTCGTTCTCACTCACCATGAAGGACTGAGACACAAAGCGAATGTTTTAACCAACTAGAATCTCATTTAATCAGCTTTTAGAGCACAAGCAACCTTCCGGGTTTTACCTTTATTGTCTCGTGTGGAACGCCGGAAATATTTTGAGGCAGTAGGATCAGCACAGCAGCAGCATTCTGTCTCAGGGCTTCAAAGTATTTCTCCACAGTGAAGTCCTGAACCTTCATGATGACACAACGGCGGGTTAGCGACGGTTCGTCGGCAGAGCGCGCCTCTGCCACAACTATGGCTCCGCGGCAACCTCACACAACGAGATAAAGCAAGGCAAATTAAACACAGTGATGCGTGGTGCAGGCAGCATTAAGCTGTGGGAATGTTTCGGGGTTTTTTTTGTTTGCAAGATGCACGACATCTTTAACTTGATCCTACCATGTTTCTGCTGCGCCAGGTTGTACTGCTGCATCCTGTAGGCGGTGAACTCATAGGAGGACATGGCAGGGAGGACAGAGCCATGCAGGCACTGAACACAGAGCAGCAGCCAACCAGTAGTACTGCTCAGCAACATCACGTCTTTCCTGGATGTGATCACAGTCTGTAAGACGAGGTGGTTGATTAATGCAAGACTACCAGGAGGAGGTTAAAACGAAATGTGTGTTTGCTGGAGAACTTCAGCAGAACAGAGAAGATAAGACACCAATGATTTGGTCATGCTCTGAAATATTCTACTGACTGGAGGAAAAGATGAGAAACTATATGGTCTTGTCTAAAGCTACCAAAGGTAGCTACCACTATTAAGTAAACTTATGTATGTACTACTTAAATATGGGAACATTGCTTACCTTTCTTCTTTCATGAGACACGGCCCTCAGACTTCTTTAAAGCCAGCATTGCATCTTCCAACGTGACTGCAGACTCCTGTTAGCTCCTGGGACTCAGAGCATGTAGCTAAGCCACCATTCACCATCTGCTCCCAGGGGATCAACTCCAGGCTAATCGCGTGTGCCCCACCCCCAACCCCTCACACTCTCTACACCTCCATAATGCTAACTACAGGTTTACATATAATCACCATCAGCATGAGTAAGTCTGGTACTTTTATCAAAATTATGTACTTTGTAGAAACAGGATCTAGAGTTGAATTTATTGTGAATTTTCTCTACTCCGTTTATGGTCAGACTTATATGTACAGGCTCAAATATTTACATGAACCCCCTATTATAATTGCATCATAGGTTTGGATCGTCTTTGAGTTAAGCTGCGAATTTCAATGGAGCTCGAAGGCATCAGTTTTCCAGTAGGGACCTTTTTTTTTTATGGTATCTTGTTTCTCAGTTCATGGTGAAATGAAACTTTCCTGTGAAGCATGAAAATGCTATTTCAGCATCTTCCAGTTTATCACAGGCTTGAATCCTGGTGGTTCCTAATTTGCTTTGTTTTATGATTAGACATAGGGATGCTCCAAAATGACAGAGCATTGCAAAACTACTGTGAACAAAAAAGACTGACTTTAATTTTCCAATATATCACCAATTTATTCATACTGGTCTTAAAAAATTATTATAAGCTGAATATGTTCTAGTAAACCAGGGAACTTCAGGGTTCCTACACATTTTTCCTTTAAGATTTTTAGATTTAAATATAAAAATTGCAAGAACAATTTGTTCCTGCAATTTTTATTTAAAAAAAATTTTTTTTTTTTAAATAAATTTTTTTTATTTTTTAAAATAAAAAAAAATATGTTTTTTATTTAAAAAAAAAAATACATTCTTAGATTCCAAAAAATTTTCACTTTTTTGGAATCTAAATAAAATTACTTCGGTCAGATTCTATTCATAATCTGTAAAAAGTGTCAATTATTTGATTGGCATCAAAATCAGACCAAGTTTAAAAACTTCTAGTATTTTAATGGTCTTTGTATTTAATAACAAACAAAAAAAAGTCTGGAAAAAAATAGGATTTTTACCAAACCCAGTTTTCTTTTTTCTTCTTTTTCATTTGTACTTAATTCAACTTGGAAGAATTGTAGCCAAACTCCATAATTTTCAGACCAACCTTGGGAACTTTACAAATTCCTTAAAGTAAGATGATATATCCAGCCATAATTACACCAGGAATTTAATGAAGGAAACAAAAAACATTTGGTTTCTTTGCTGAGGAAGGTATTCCCAAATCTCAGTGGAATGTAGTTTCATATTCAAGCCAGTATGTATAATTTTGACCTTAAGTCGATTAAACAAAATGTACAGTAAATTCAAAGTCACTGGACTGATTTTGCACCATTAAAAGCCTAAAATAAATATGACATTTGCACTGATGATAAGTGGAAGTAAACATTTGGAAGCACTGTCTGTCATCTCTCTGACAGAGCATCTCCTGCTTCACTTGGCTTCATCTCCTGAAGAGAAATTTCTCAAAACGCTCTGAAGAGGCATAAAAAAAACGACTGCACGTTTGTTTGGGAATCACGATGCAATACAAGGAAAAGCTGGAAAATACACAGAGCTTTGAGATATCCACTATTTATTTTTGATATGTTGCACTATACACAGAACTGTAACACTGTTCAAATCTAAATGGAGCCAGTTCACAATCATGTCATGAAAGCATCTGACAGATGAAAAAGCGCCTGTTTCTATAGAAATTAATTCCCACAAGTGAAAATAAATTGAAAAAAAAAACACACAACTCATTATTCTGGACTCAAGGAGAAAGTGAAGCTGTGCCTTAACCGGCACAGGACTGAGCCGGCACTTTGAGCATTCAGGGGGACGCCGTTCATGACATGTATGCACATCCAGTGAAACAACAATCTAGATGGAAAAGTAGCATATAGCACTCCCTCTCCTTTTTATTAGTAAAAAGCCTTAAAATCGACTCATCTTTCATTGCAGAAGTAAATTTTCCAATTAAACGCATTCTGAATGTACTATTTTTAATTTGAGAAGTTTTTTCCAGTGGGGAAAAACATTGCATGATTAAGAAGTACTTAATGCACACTTTGCTTTCTTCAGTTAATCAGCTGTCTTGTAGCTTTTATTAGTAATGAATGACTTCCTGTTTCCCTGCTGTATAAAATGTGTAGCAGACGTTTCCCTCATTAAACTGAAAAGATACGAAAGCTTGCACTTTCAGAAAGACAAATATGTGTTAATCGACACAAGTCAAGAAATTACTACAAGAATATAGCTTCTCTTTCATATCTCCAGTCAGAACAGTTATTAAAGCTTTGAAAAAAAAAATAAAATAGGAAAACTGAAGTCAAAAAGGTTGTACAAGAAAGCAAGTTTACCTTGTCACAATGTCCTGTGAGAAAGAAGGTAAAACAAATTGTGGATGCACTGATATGAACGATTGCTGCTAAGGTCAATAACTGATAGTTAATGATTTGTAATATATTTCCCCAATCTTTCTACACCGTGAAGCTGACATTGCTTCTCCGTTACAATTAGCCTCCAGCCCTGCGCTGCATCCCTGTTGACTGATCAAACAAATGGTAATATGGTAAAAGATGACACATCAGCTAATAGCGAAGGTAATGCAGATATAATGTGCTTCAATTAAAAGAAACTTATAAGGCTCTTAAAAGGAGTACTGCAGTAATTTTCTGTGGGAGAATATACAATTGCAATAAAAAACAAAATCATTTTAAGGCTTTTTTAAAATTATTTTTAATCAGAGAAGGCGCCATTGTCAAAGAAACAATTTGCCTCTCCTGTCATTTGTTATTAGTAGCTAACAGTCCTTTAGATTATCTCTACCCGTAACACCTGATAACATCATTAGGATGGCTTACTCAAAGATCTGCAAGTGACAAAAAAAGGTGGAATAAAAAACAAAATACAATTTTCTCTATTTTTACACTATACAGTACCATAACTTAATGTATTTGTATATGTACAGTACACACCATCTCCATTCAGTGAGTCAACGACTATCCTGTTGCTTTTGTTCCTACTGCTCTGTAGATTTTTTTGTATTAAAGTGTAAAAACCCTAAAAATAACAGGATTAGTTTGGACCAAAATGGAGTTCAACCTAAAACATACCAACTGAATAGTTGGAATAACTAAAGAAGGTGTAAACAAGTGTAGACTTTCCAAACAAATTAAAAAAAAAAAAAAAAGTTTGCACTGCAGTGTTGACACATACTCCGATTTGTTTCCACCTACTTTTTTTTTTTTTTTTTTTTTGCAATGTGACCAGGACATGAGGATCATTATTTTCAAAGGTGTGATAACAGGGAGATTGTTCAGTCTAAGACTTTGAGGTCTGTGAGTGGTTCACATATTAAGTAAAAAGTGTACATTACTTCTAAGGAAAAATTAAGAAGTTCTTATTGAGATACTTAACTACATGAAGAATGGCATAAAGTATGAAATGACAACTGTTTCTAGTGCTATAGGTACAGCCTTTTGTCCATAAGATGCACTCTACATAAGTATTGGCATCCCTGGTAAAGATGTGTACAAATAAAATACATTTTTAGGACCTAAGATGACACGTTTTACTACAGCTCTCAAATTGCTCTAATAAAATATGAATGCATCTGTCTCAGTGGAACGGCTTCTTCTCTTGTACTTTACGTTTTAAAGAGTTCCAAATGACAGTTTTTGAGTCTTTCCAGTAAGGAGTTTTTGTCCGGATACGCTGGCTTCCTTTCGTCGTTCAAAAGCATGCCTGTCAGGGTAATTAGTCTTACTAAACTGACCTCAGGACTGTGTGTGTGCGGGTGTGCATGCATGGCTGTTGCGCCACTGTACCACCTGCCAATTCACCACTAGAAAAGCTCCAGCCCCGCTGCAAACAGGCAAGTGAGGGGTGGATGATATTCACACGTCAAAGAAACCTAAAGTCGGCGATTAGTAATGAAACATTCCTAGAAAGTGTTTAACTTAAAATATATGTATACTTTAGGAAATTCTTCAGCTACAGTTATTTTCTATAAATTATTTCAGGTGGTAACATGTGTGTCAGCTGTGATTATTTCCTTCGTTATGAAATTTGAAAGCTGAATTTAGTTTTTTTTTTTTTTTTTTAGCACATCTTTACCGGGGGCATTATTATTATTTGGCCACAGTTCAAATATCAGTAAATAAAACTAAAAACATACAATTCTACTCCTCTTTCTTCATTCATCTCCCTCGTTCATGTATACAGTCTATGACGTAACCTTCAGTGTGTGAGAATGCTGTGACATGGATTTACGCACGGTGGATGCTGCGATGCTTTTCTCCCCCTGCATCTACTAAAATGGCAGTAGGTGAACCTAAATATGACGGACGATGTTCCATTTCACAAAGCACACAATGTTTCTTCAATACACGGAGTTGGCTGTGGGTCAGTAGAATAAAATAAATATCTGCACATCTGGCATCAGGACGCAGTGTAAACAGGCAACATGCATTTCTCTGCTTCTTATAACTAAATATAAAACAGATATAAGCAGAACAAGATCTCAGTATAACAGACTAACTGGTAGCTTAGTGTTGAGAGGGTGAGCACTAGTGTTTCATTCACGCTGCTTTTTTTTTTTTTTTTTTTTTCTGGGCATGACCGAACTCACACACATCGTTTTTGAGTCTGGTTCTCACATACAGGGGAAGACGAAGCAGACCAGGTGAAAGAAATGAGAGAATTGGAAATAAAATGGCCTCGTTCAAACTTCTAATGTCCTATACTCCATCATATTGGATCGCAAATTATACACCAGGAAAGGAAGTGGAGTGCCTGGACAGCCCACTGACACAGTAATGACAAAAAAGAAAAAAGCAATTTGGCCGATTCTTTCTTGTCCCTTCTTGTCATTTCTCCTCTTCTGCAACGTTGCACAATCGTTTTATGCAAAAAACAAAAACTCCCCAAGCAAGAGCTACAACTCGAACAAAGGAGATGCAAAATAGCGTTGTTTTCTTCGAGGTAAGGTCTCTGCCATGAGTTGAATCCATCCTCGCTGAACCAACATCGCAGACGTAAGACACAGATCCTGCCATAGGAGGAACATGCACAGGTACTGTACATATTCAATTTTCCACCTCCCACATTCTCTTAGTTTTGCCTTTGCCTGTTTTTCAAGTCGACAGTTTATTTTTCCTCCTCGATGCCATTCTGTTCAGCAGCTGGCAAAAAAGAACATTTAGGGATGAAGGAGGAGTGGGGCAGCTACTGGATCTGACAGGCTGTGGAGGGGGCGGCCTGGCAGCACATGCAGGTGGGGTTGACTGCTTTAGGGGGGATCAGATCCAGGTCCTCGTCGTCTGGGATCTCATCTAGCCGGTACCCGTCCTTCAGGAGCTGGATGTTCAGGTCCTGGTTAATTTGCTGCAAAAAAAAAAAAATCACAGAAAAAAAAAAAAAAACATATAATCCGCAAAACTTTAAGACAGTTTTGTCGAGTATACTCTGTTGACCCTGAGCTAAACTTTCAACATTTATAAACAGCAAAAACAAGAACTTAAGACCAAACAGGTCAACAGCAAAGACTCTAATTCAACTGACTCAAGATATTGAATCTGCATTTAAAAACAAAGTGTACGATGAGGTGTTTACAGATTGTTATAGAGCTTCTGATGCCATAGATCAAAAGAAAATCTCACTGGAAAAAAAGGAAAAACAATAATTTTGAGTAGTGGCAAACACTACAGTAACTACCTCAATGAGAAAACATCACAAATGAGATCCCACAGGGTTCTACACGCGGGCCGAACTTGTTTTATTTGCAGATGACACAAATGTCCGTTGCGCGGTGCAAAATTCGGGTGCGCCTATTTAGAATCTGCTCTGTTACATATACACACAAATGTACGTACTTTAATTTCCGGACTATTGAAGTTTTTGCACGTGACGTCACGCTCTCCAGAACTCTGCCCACTCCGCCATCATGGACATCATCATATTTCCAACTTTTGTAAATACCGCCGCCTATGAGCCCCAACCAGGTGTGTTAGGTTCACAGACAAATTAGCTCGACTTGAAGAAGAAGAAGAAGCCATGAATAAACTGGCAAAAACAACTTAGGGAAACAATTTCAGTTGCTCTGTTCAATACTCCCATAATGACGTAGTTGCAAAGGGTCAATTGAACACACCTGAATAATAGCCACACCCACTAACTTTAAGAAAAAAAAAAGTATGTACTGTACTTGTCTTTAAGCCCCCGGTGTCCACGTTGCAGCTTGAGATATTTACACAGATTTATTTTTTTACCTTTAATGTAATATGTATGCTCTTTCTGAACAGTGTTTGTAACACAGCTGCTGAAAAAGAAAACGATACAGTAGCCTACAAGGAAAAATCATTGATCGCTATCTTCATCTTGCTCCTGTGCACTACATAGGAGTAAGTTGTGTAAAACAAAACCTGTGCAAACTTTCAATTGCTACTAAAATGAACAACATTAATTACTGCAAAAGTAAGGTATAAAGTAAGTATTGTTTATACATGTTAAATGATGAATCTGCTAATTTTAAACTGGCAAATTAGATTTTTTTTTTTTCAATCTAGGGGAAATAGACGCTGCTTCAACCTACCACTTCTCAGTCACTCTGCGTTTATGTTTGATGCATGGGTTGTTTCGTTGGTCTTTAAGTAAACAGATGACTGGAGCAAACAAAATGAAATAAAACATAAAAGCAACAACATACAATCAAATTATTATGGCGATGAGTGGACGCCACAGACTAAAACCAGAAGATGTGCTACATGGGAAAGAACAAAATGGGACAAGATTCAAAGGGATGAAAATCATGAAGAAGTATTGAAACGGACGAAGTGTTGTATTTAAATGAGCGCACATTTGTGACCCAGTGTGACAGAGGAGGAAGAAGGTGATGTAAAACATGGCGATGGTTGTGGTTTTGCCAGATGGTGCTGTGAAACAATATAATATTTGTATAAATACCTGGTCCCTCAGACATCTCACCTCGGCTGAGGAGTATCCTGATGACGAGTATCTGGACATGTCGAAGTCATCATCACTGAAAGACAGGTAAAATCTTCTGTGAGACCGCAAAAAGATACAAATGGTACCATAGAGGAATTACTACATAATAAGAATTTTTTTAAGTTGGGGTTCCTAAGAAGGCTTACGTAGAAAGGAAAAAAATAAATCAATTTTCGCTGTAACATTTTGTGCTCTAATCTTAAGCTCTCACTGTCTGCTCTAATTGCTCTGTCATGGTTATTTTCCCTGTAGGTAGCCCTGATGGGATTATTTCCAACAATAAAGTTCCATATTCACTCCATGCCTGCATTAACAAGATGAGTAGAAAAACAATGTTCACTGTTAGAAACAGAAACTGCAGTAGATACAAACTGCATCATGTTCTTAAACAAGTAAAAAATATTGTGTTTAATTACTTTTTCAAAACACTTAGTAAGATCAGAAACATTTTCAATATTAGACTGATTAAGCAAAGATGTTTGTGAGAAAGAATAAAAAACAAATGTATAGTTTATATACATTTTTTTGAAGTAAACAGTACACATACGACCATTCACATTACTTTATGAAATTTTCCGTCACCTATGTACCCCCGTACACGACAAACTACAATCCACTGTTTGTTCTGACACCTTTCTGTCAGAACCATTTTCCTCTTCAGAAGTCAGAGTACTACAGTAGCTCGTCTGTTGGATCACTTGTGAGTCAGTAAGCTTTGGTGGTCCAGGATCTTGTCGTTCACCAATGCTCCTTCCCAGGAGTTTATTATTGGCCGTATGATACTGGAAACGTCTCACATTATCTTGGGTTTTGCTCTAACTCAGTCATCTAGTCAGCAGTTTAGTAACTAGCAGACTCACTCGAACCCTTATGCTTTTCCATTTTTCCTGCTAATAAGACATCAACTTTTAACAATGAAATGTTCACCCAATACAGCAGAAAGTACTTATTTACATAGACTGTACAATCTTTCTTTCGTACTATCAGACATTAAATCAGATATAAGATCCTGAAAAATGGAAAGCATGGGTTTTGAGAAGTAGAAAACCTTCAGAAACTATCTTGGTGAAAGAACATCACAAATGAGATCCCACAAGGCTCTACACCAGGGCTTAATGTTTGTTTGCTGATGGTACAAATTATGGCTACAAATGTGCATAACTTTTGCATTTTCTTGCAAGCTAAAGGTTGCATACCGATCTGTGTGTTAGTCTATGAATGTGTATGCAGTTGCGAATTTGAGTGAGTGAATGTGACTAGTGTATATTATTTTGAGTTGTCAGTATGACTAGAAAAGCACTAAATTTAGTCAATTTCAGTCCATTTACTGGTCGTAGCATGAGGTAAAAGGAAGAACGCCTGTGGATGTATTTTAACAGAATACGTAAAACAAGCCACGTTCTTGTGAGACATCTTGGGAAAAACATGAAATAAGCCAAGGTATTTAGAGGAGAACTCTATAAATCTGGTTCATCCTTCAGTTCAACTTTTAGATGTTTAAACAATTGTTGGTATAATTATGTATGAAGTTGGTATTATGAACATTTAAGTGAGAAAAAGTTATTGCTCCAACAGAAACTCGAAAAGATCAAATTACAGTTTGCAAATGGAGTCAAACACAAATTCCTTCATATTTGTCCTGTGGTTTGACATAGCTAATACAGTTTAAGGATTTGTCTATAATGACTATCATTAAATTTGGGGGGGAAAAAAAGAAAGAAAACCTGAAAGCCTGTAAACACGCTAGTATTGTGGTACATTTTACAAAACAGATAGCATCATAAAAATACATTATGTACCAAGCCATGTATGTGAGCCAAGGTAATACCAAACAGTATTTAAAAACAAAGTGTTCATGCAATTCACATTTTTATCTCTCTGTAGCATCTTATATTAGTGATTAGAGAGGCTAGCATTGAGAAAACCACTATTCTCTAGAGAATAGATTCTCACCTAAACTTGATATTTGCTAAAGGGGTCTCACATTTAGAAAATCCACCTACATAATAGAAAGAGATTGAGAGTTTAAAAAGCTTGAAACACCAACCTTCCTTTTTGTACTTTAGTAGTATATTTTTAAAGAGTTTCTTACATTTGTATGGCTTTACTCTTAAACACTCGACAGACAGACATCCAAGACGTAGTCACCGAGTCTCCTTTCAGCAGCAACATGGTAGTGGTGTGTTAACTGTCAAAATAAATCTAACTGAAAATAATCCAATTCTGGTGAACTGCTGATTTCTCAAAGCACCTCTGATCCTAACACATTAGGACAAGCAGAAGAATGCAAGAAGAAAAGCAAGAAAGAGTAAACAAGGTTTTAGAGCCTACAAAACATACTCCACTGGGCTCAGATATGCAGACAAAAATTCAAGGCAGCTAAATTTGATCAGAATTATGACAATTTGAGTAAAAATACAATCGCAACAATATCACAGAAATGCAGCCAGTTAATCTTTTTTTCTCAAAAACAAATAATATGTCTGTCTTGCACTTTAAATAACAGCGTAGCACATGTATTTCTAAAGTGTTAACAATGAACAAATGGGTTAAGTTGTAAACACGCCAGCTAGTCAGCGAGTGTATGACGTAAACTCTTTGGATCAATACAGATCTTGCTTTAAAGGGGTTGGCATATAGAAATGAAAAAAGGGGTCCACAAATGTTGGGACTCATCTGGCAAAAATACAGACCTGCTGGTACACGGGGGGAGGAAGGGCTCTGATAGAGCGGCTTCTGCCTGTCCAAATCCTCACCCTGCTGTGCTCTAATCCTGAGCCCTGGGAGAAGCTTTGCCCCCCTTTTTTAGGACCATTTCTGTTAAGAAAACTGTCAAGTCGCTCCACGGATTAGCCCCATATACACAGAAGGAGGTCTGCAAAGTTTAGCCAGATTCTCTTAAGGGCACCACCCTATAGTTTATAAAGTGACTTGTTCGGCTGTATAGGTTATTGTAGGAGTGGAGTGCTTACCTGTCAGTGTCCAGCGCAACCAGAGGCTTCTCATCCGGGCTCTGGTCTAAAGAGGAGTAACCTTTGTTTGGCACGACCAACCTATAAAAGAGCACAGCCATGTTCTGCATTAGAAGTAAAAATTTTAAAACACATAAAAAGCCATCTTACAACAGCCATTGCAAATATTTACGTCATCTAACGGAAAAAAACAAACAAAAAGAGCACCATAGTTTGAACAATGAGATTATCTCTTCCCAAAATTAATTGGTAGCATTCAGGCAGCAGAAAGGGCAAAATTATCTTTTAGCCTCAGACAGTTTGGGTTCACACCAGTGGGCAGCGTTTCTCATATTCCCACTAATCCACAAGAGAGTGGGATTAGGTGCATGAGCCACTTGTCAACGCCGCAGGCTGCGCTGGGTTTATGCTCAGTGGTTGTGACTCCTTCATTAGCCTTCCTGCATTTCCTTTTCTTTGAGAAAGCCTTGCTGTCTCCTGATTGAATAGGCTGTAACGTTAGAAAATCTAATGGCTTCTCTGGCTGACGTGAAGCAATTAATGCCCTACAAAGCAGGATGCACTGATGTCATGATTTGCATTTCAGTTGTCTGCAGTGTTTTGCTGCGTTACTCAGCATGCTAATAACCTACTCAAAAATTAGAGCGGAACAAAGACGCGGAGGAAGGTGCTACCTTGTCCTGGCGTTTTTCTTGGGTTGCTGATTGACAGGACTTCCCACGGTGCCATTCTTCACCGAAGCCTTCCTGGCAAGGTCCCTCTGTTTCTCTAGGCAACAAAGGATGTGAAGTCATCAGTAAATAAATCAGCACCGCAGGACACATTTTCTAGAGTTGTATCATTTGGAAGGGGGAAAAAAGTGTTAAATGAGTGAGTGCTGCAGTATTCAACTTGGTAGTGAGCCCTGGGAACCACTGTTACCTGCTGCTTTTGGGCTACAACACATTTTAGCTTCTGTTAAAATATGGGGTTACATTAGGGTAATGTAATTTTTAATCTTACTAAGATATAATACAAGAAAACTAATATAATCTGTGGATGGTAATCGATACAAATTATAGTTTCTCTAAAAAGTTTTTACATTTTTTAACATTTTCTTGATTTGTAGTAAAATTAAAGCAAAACATCTGAAATTGCTGTAGTTGAGTCCTCCTGTTATTTAATCTCAGAATAAATCCATATTTGCAACTCTCAGAAGTTTGTTAAAGAACATTAGTGAACAAACAGCATAATGAAGACCCACGAATGAACACAGGAGAGAAAGTCTGAGAGAAAGCTGCAGGAAGCTTAAAATCTAGGTTTGGTTGTTAAACAACATCCCAAATATCTGCAAAACTACAAAACTGACTCGCTGGGAAAGGAAAGCGTCAATCAGAGAAGCAGCTCTGGGAACGACAGCTCAGGAAGGGAGAATCTGTTGACATGATAATTATTACTATTACCAAAGTGGCCTTTATGAAAAAGTGATAAGAAGAAAGTCTCTGTTTAAAAAAACGCATAAGAAGTCTCATTTGAATAGTGCCACAGGTTACTTGGGGGGCACAGCTGAAAAGTGCATTAGTTTGGTGTCCATTTTAGCCCATTTTTTGTCCACCCAACACACAAAAAAATAGGAGCCAACATCTAAAGACTAATCTTTTACACCTCTTGAATTCAGTGTTTTTAAAAATAAATTCACTAATACCCTCTAAGAAATACTATGTGACCCCAATAGTTTTCTTCACTTTTACAGACCGTATGTATAGAAGCAAAACACTCCTCAAACCGTGGTATCCCACTTCTTTTTTATAGCTCATCACTCACCAGTTTGTTAAAAGCCTTCCATTTATTACAGCTGCTTATTGGTGACCCCTGTGGTATAAAATGTGTGATGATTTCCAAGGAGGGCAGCAATACCTATCTGGACTTGCAGTGGGGAGGGCTTGTAGTTTATGGCCACGCTCTCTCCTTTAGGGTCCGATGCCGCCTCCAAAGTAGAAGATGCTGCTGGGTCCTAAGAAAAGAAGAAACAACCACTCAATGCAGAAAGTTAGCTAGTAACGCTAACACCCACGTCAACAGTTGGTGTTACCTCAATTTATCAGTACAGAAACCTGTTTTTAAAAAGTGTTAGGTAAAACATCAGTATATTTTGAAAGTATAGACAGACGTTATAATGCTTGTTGTTGTTCATGAACATGCATTTCACCAAGTGACACGGAAAGTGTCACTTGGTGAAAGCTTTGGATTTGACTACAAATCCAAAGCGTTCTGATGTTAACACTTTATTTTGCATACACATAACAGGGCAGTCCTGATAACCAGCTGGGCTGCTCCAGTCTTACTTGGAATAGAGGAAGCAGCATACACAAATCCCACTGACATATTAACATCTTGCTGAGTCAAAACACATGGGAATGTTTCTAATTAAGTCTATCTATATAGAACTTCTGAATCCTATTTGGCCAAGATTTATTCCCTTTCAGAGGCGTCTCCAAAAAGTTTTGATGATAAAAGGCCACTGATAATTTGGACTTGGTACAGCAAGACCAAAAGCCACGTTAAAATATCAGGGGAAATATTATGGTAGGGTTATTTTAACAAAATGAATTTGAACAGAAAACCTTTAATAAACGTGAAATAAATGTCATTAACCAATTATTTGTTCTTGATTGAGTAGTTTCGGCTCCTCTGACTCCCCTTTGGTCGAGCCGTTGTTTTTCAAATGGTGAGCAACTAAATATCGTTTTTTCATCAATTGTGTGAAGTGACAATACGTTCAAAACGTTTTTCAGAGGATACTGCGATTTCCACTAAAGCCACAAATGATATTTCCCTGTAGTGTTTGCTGAACATCTAAAGGTCAGAGCGATTCAGCAGTGAACATTTAAGTCAGACTCAAAAAGTCTAAATCTGATTTATCACAAGCCTAAACAGCTGAGATAAACAGTCTTCTTCAGGGCCTGTTTGTGTCTCTACTTGAGCCGTGCGTAGCAGCCTTGGCTGAAGCATCAATAGGCATGAATGTTCAGCCTATGCTGGTGGCTCGGTCTCTTTTGTGCATGAACGAGTGGTGATGACGTGGCGCAGCGGCCATGTAAAGGAACAGAGGGGGCTGCTGTTACAGCCATGGCTTCCCCAGACTGGGAATGGGGGGAGCCGAGATGTGTTTGTCCTGCTTCAGTCACAGAGAGCGCATTATGTTGATTCTACAGGCGTCTCCTTGTTGCACTCCGAGGAACTTCGCAAGTCACATGAGTGCTAACTGTCAGGCAGTTGGGTTTCAATAACTCCTCTACTCCTTCATTCCAAAGATGTTCCCCTGAGCACACATAACCTGTGGAAAATACTCATTTTAATAAAACCTACAATTTAGGATTTATGAAATAAAAGAATTATAAACCCGGGAATGTCTTTGTTTCATAAAAACACATCAAGCTACAAGCATCCCTGTAATTAAGTCAACAAATCGTTGCTTTAACTGTAATGAGAAATCCTGCCCCGATTTAGGCCAGTATCACAAACCAATGGAGCTCATTGAGTCTCATGAGGGCTTGATGAAAAATTCATGAGAAATTAAGCAGGGATGGTGAAGAGCTTATTTTGCATATAATATACACAGTTTTAAAAAATGGTCAAGAACAAACTGGCTTCACGGCTGATTTTAGTTGCAGCAACAAAATAGAAGACTTCACAATACATTATTATAGGTGTCAATATAACATTACAGAGAAACCTGGAATGCTTCACAAGTAGTGGGTCGAGGTTGATAGACATTTACAGTGCCAGCATAAGTACTAGCTACATCTTAGTACGTTACCAACACAAAACTCTTAATGTAAATTTTATGTTAAGACAAAAAAAAAACATTATATCACTGTAAAATGGAAGGAAAATGGTAGCTTTAAACAATTTATAATTAAAATATTTTGTTTAAACATCTGTTGTGACAATAAGAGCTAAAACCTTTTTGGGGTATGTCATTATGAAATTTGCTCATCTATAGACTGACATGTTTACCCATTCTTCAATAAATTACTCACGCTTTATCAGATTGATTGTAAGTACTTATAGACATTACTTATTGGAATCTTTAACTCGTGTTCTAAACTGGATCTAAGTCTGGACTTTGACTGGGCCACTCTGACACGTGAGTGCAGAATGTTTTGTGGTAAGCCATTCCATTTTTTAGGGATGTCCTACCTATTCTCAAATCTTTGGTAGATTCTAACAGGCTCTCTTCCTGGGTTGTTCTGCATTTAGCTCTTTCCATCTTCCAATCACCTCTGTCCAGGTAAAGCTGTGACAAATACATTTGGATATCCAAGTATTTATTTGCTAAAACATCTTCACTTTTCTTCTCCTTTGCAATCAGGTCATTAGCAGCACTCTGGAGAACTTGGCTGCACTGAGGAGGAGATTCAATCATTTGATTCTGGTGTGTTAGGAACTAGCTTAAAATGTACAGGACACAAGACCCCTGTATTTGAAGACCACTGGTAAATAAAATCTTTACAAAATGAAAAGATGTTGGAGGTTGTAATGAAACAAACTGTGGTTCAGTTCCAGAGGTATGAATAGCTTTGCAAGGATATATACATATATATATAAGGGTATATTTTAAAGGACTCGCCAACATGGCCCAGGCTATAACATAATAATAATTTGCTTTTTTAGCACTAGAAATTAGCAAGAAAAGGCATGGATAGAAAATGCTGGCTTGATTCAATAGGAGCTACTTAAAAAACAAAAATCTCAGTGAAAAGTAACAAATTTGTCAACAGGATAGCAAGGAGTGTTTGATAAAGATCATGTAGAGGAATCAGGCGACAACTCTGTAAATAATCCTGTTATTTGTGAACCATCCCTTTTATATCCCAATGGATTTGTTTCCCACAACCAAACCTCATAATCAAGAGAAAAAATATATTTAAACATCTTATTTATTCATTTTCAAAGAATTAAGTAACACAGTGCCCTGGCAAAGAGAACTTTTGATAGATTTGAGACTGATATGTTGAATGAGATATGATTCATGACTAATAAGATTTGGATGCTTATAAGCATAGCCTTATCAGTTATTCTCGGTATGAAGCCAACTGAGAGTCTTTATTAAGGCCTACACTGATGACTCAAACGTGTTTCCATACTGAGTAGTCTGTCATCTCTATGAATCCAGACCTGGAAAACAAATTTAAAGGCAAACTCTACACTTCTCCAGTCTGTATAGAAACCCTATTATGGATGCATTTTTAAAGTTCAGCCTTGGACATCAGTCTGTATCTGTCTTCTACCTTGCGATGGGATGAGTAACCCATGTCAATTTCATTGATAGCCTCATTTTTTTTCGTCAGTGACGCTTTTTTTTCCTTACATGGGAGACTTAACGAAAGCCGCAGCTGTGAACATGATGCCCACAGACAAGTAGAAAAAAAGAAATCTCAACACAAAGACAAATTAATCCCACTGCATGAAGCACAAGTATTTCCTTTCAGATGGCAGGCCCTTTGCTTTAGATGATTAGGCCTACCGCTGTGTTGTTGTTGTTGTTTTTTTTTCATTATTATTCCTTTAGCGCTTTCCAACAGAAAGATATAATAATGTTGGAGGATGAAAAAAGGAATCCCTTCATTTTTTTTCTCTCTCTAAGAGAAACTGGTGAGAAGCAAAACATATTTTGTATTAAACCGTCTGTGCCTGATATTAATTTATTCTATTCTACGTCATTACTAGGAAGCAGGCACACAACGGAAAATGACTTTAGAAGTCTTTGTAGAAAAAGTTTGATAATGATAACTTGTTATTCCTCAAAAGAATGATTGGCATAAAAATTGAGTCCTTTAAGGAATTGCGGCTTGGAAAAAAAAAATACTCAAAAGGGATCTAAAACAGCATATTAAGCACAGAAGGGGCTCGGGTTTCCTCCGTTAGCATCTGCTGTGCAAGAATATAACCTGAACTATGATAGGATAGGACTGTGACACCTGGGGCAGCTCATCTTATTTATGTACATTAAAACATGATATATAGCCCTGACCTACAGCATAAATTTACATACAAATACTCTCCCTCAAGATGACCTTTGTGCACACATTCAGTGCTTTGCAAAAGTATTCACACCCTTTTATAGAGTTCACATTTTGTCACATTACAACCACAAATGTCAGTGTTTACAATAATTAAAATTAAAAATCCGAAATGTGTATAATTTAATCTCGGCATAAATTCAGCGGTTCACTTGAACAATACTACCTTGATTATACAGCCAGAGCTACAGATATAATGGTTTACATTAAAGCATATTCACGAGACCCAGTCAAAGCCCAATCCTAATTCCAGCTGGGAATTTGAAGCAAAGCTTGAAAGTATATTTCCATAGAAAATCTCCATCCATTCTGATTGATCTTCAGCTTTTTAGCAAAGGAGAATTTGCAGAACAGTCAGGAGTGCAGTGCTATTCAGATTTTCATTCATGAAATTAAAAGTACACCATGTATCTTTTCATCCCTCATTATAATTATGCGAAATCCCAATAAAATATAGTTGGATCTTATAAAGTGGAGGAATGTTAAAATGGGAGTGGGAATAGTTTCACAAAGCACTGTATACCCCTCAGTGCGTCACATTTATCTGTTTGTCCTCCTGTTCACATGTTGAAAAGCTACATGGCTGCTGACACAGCATGAACTCTAAGCAATTGGTAGGATTACACATTGCAGCCACCCACTGACCAATCCTAGTGAAGGAAGATATATCATGTGACTACTGAAACAAATGAATGCTATAACAATCTTCTAACAATTGCAACAATGCTAGAAATATGATTACAATATGATTATGAAAAGCATGGGCACATGAGCAAGAACCAGGATTTGGTAAATGTACTGAAGGTTTCTCATGCTCTATAATGTGTGGTTGCTTATAAAATTTATATATATTTTTTGTAATTTTATCTTTCAGAAAAAAGCAACATAAAAAGGTGGCAGGCGATGATTACTTCACTCAATGTTTTATGTAAGAACTATTTCTGTGTGAATTTGGCAGGTGCCAAGTGCATTCATGCAGCTTGGGAAGCACAATGGGGTTATTAGCATCAAAATGCATGACCATGTGTGCCACAGCACCTGCGATCTTGTTATGGCCAGTGTGGAAGCGTGACCGGAGCAATTCTTTGAGAGGTTTGAATAAGACAATACTAAAAAGGATTCGGTGTTGTTTGAGTGTGATGTGATTATTTAAAAAAAAAAAAAAAAAAAAATGCTAAGTGAGAAAACTGCAGCTCCAATCCAAAAATCAGATTCTGGATATCTAAAGTAATCTGAGAGGATGAAATATTCACCATATTGGATGGTGGGATGCATCTGATTGCTTTGCTAGAGCAGTACAGAATAAGAACAGGACATCACATCCAAATTATTTATAAAATATAATAGATAGAATTTATAGAGTAACTCCGTTAGGTGTTGTTCAAACTTAAGTGCAAATTAACTTTAATCCCATTTAAGTTTATTTATTTATGTAATAACAGACAAAAACTTTTTATTTGCAAAACGAACTGTGAAAGCAGTAAGCTATTATTTCACAAATTTGGAGCTTAACCAATTGGTGTAAAAAAAAAAATGTGGAAATATCATTCTGCGTTGCATCGCCTAACGAGTCCAGCTCACGGCGAGGACCCACTTCACGCGATCTTTTGGTCTGGTACCCATCCCGACCAAAATAACACGTCAGTCGATGACGAAATGTAAAAACACTAAGCTATGACAGCATTGATGTAAACAAGCGCATATGACGTGGGCTTTAAAGACTCACGATTTTGACTAAGTGCGTAGCTAAATTACTCAGATACAGAGGGTTGAACGTGCGCTTACTCATTAAATACTACGCGGACATTTTTTTTTTTAAACTAAATAGGGAAGATGGTAATCGGCATCCTTTTTTCTTTTTTTTTTTTAGTTGGTCGCTATATCCACCCATCCCAGGATCCACTGTATCCCAAAGCTGCAAATTACTATACGTTGGCTCACCAACATAATATCGTAACACATCTGTTACAATCAGCCAAAGAAGAGAGAAGAATCTCTTCATTTGAATTCAGTAAAGATTAATTTGCATAATACGGTGGGTTTTGTCTTTCCTCTCTTACCAAAGGCTGTGTCTCTCCGTTGACAGGAGGCACTTGGAACCTGTCGATTTCTTCCATCATTTTGGCAAACTGTGATAAGACAAATTCGGTAATTTAAAGATAAATGATCAGTTTAAACTGAACTAATGTCGCTTATTGATGCTCAATCCGTCTGGATCCTGCGTTTATCAGCATAATAGCGGCTCCTTTTCCTCCATCCCGCTTGACAGAGGTGACTCGACAGCAAAGCACCAGTAGCACCGCCCTACTTCCGGGTGCATGGAATATTCATGAAGATCTTGTCCAATCACAGAGGAAAACACACGGAAATACGCAGATCTGTTATTTGCTCCCTTATAATCTAAATATCAACCTGAGATGTTTTAAAACTCATATATTATTTTTCAAACAATGTGATGATATTACATTTTAACTTGAAATTTAAATGTAACGCTTTTTTTAAGGTATGTTAAAGAAACTAACACATAAAAGACATGGAAACTATATGACATGTTAAACTTTTAGACCTTATTATAGGATCTATGTAACCGTAACTGTTACAATCCTAACGACGGCCAGTAACGGGAAAAGACTGGCGGTTGTCATGGTAACCGGTACACAGGAGCCAGGCAGCGTCCTTTAAGCGCGTTCTCCTTTTGCTTGTGACCGTTTGAAGAGTTTGTCTGATTTTCATTGACAGAAACAGACATAGACATATTTTCTCAAGTTTTTGAAACCGGGGTCCTACCTCAATTCCCGTGAATATGGCTGCTAGAAGAGTAATTGTTACCAAATCTTACTAAGTCTAGCTGCTACTAGCAAAATCGCAAGACTACGGTACACTTACTCGTTAACTTTACATTTTTACTCTTGTCTTGATTTGTTTTCAAACAGGCTTCCACTGTTCACAAATTGCCCGGCCAGAAGTTATCCAGATGTCTATTAAAGGTGCGTTTATTTTCCAAATATTCGAAGTAAACAACTAAAAGTGAGTCTAAATATTCATTTGGATAAATAACTGATTCATTTATCATGAAAGTGTCTTTTTTCACAGCCTTTGAATTTAAACTGTTTGTTACTTGCCACGAACTGCTATATATTTAATTGCAATTGTATGTGTAGACCAACAAAGCCTGGGGCATGATTGGAAGGAATAACATTTTCAAGACTGAAATTTGTTGCTGGGCCACGACAAACTATTGAATAGTTCGAGGGATATGATAACTTTTGCAATGCATTTGTACACCCAAAAATATCATTTTCAGTTTTCATAGATCTATTATTTGCTTGACATTGTAGGATGATGATGACGCATGGGATGCGACTGATGGCTTGGACGACTCTTTCCATTTGAAATCCACTGCGGATCATCATCATCATCATCACCATCATCATCACCATCATCACCATCATCATCATCATCATCAACTGAATCTCTCAGAGGCTGTAAGAGAAGGATATAACTGGATGAATAATAGCAACAGGCCTGTAGACAAGACACAAGTCCTATTTAAGGCAGAAACAGATCACATATAATAATATATAAATTAAACTCTCATGTATACTTTGTGGTTGCTTGTTTTCAGCAGTGAGTGATGGATGATCGCTCACTCTTTGGGATCATTCTAACCATTCCCTATCTATATATTCATTTTCTAATTCAATTTGGACAGGTCTTATGCATCTTTCATTGTGAATCATTTTAGGTTTTAATAGCTCGGTAATATAGTAAAAAAAATAATTTGAGCTGTTTTGACTCACTGTTGTGGATCTTGTAACTGGTGTCTGTACAAGAAATGGATGGTATTGTCATGCGGAAATGTCCCTCTCTCCCTCTCTCTCTGTCTTTCTGACCTTCTGGCTTATCAAATTATCTGCACTGGGTGACATTTATTTTACATTACATACATGTAATTTTGTTTTTTGACCTGTACTGATTTATATAGGAGCTGAAAGAGGAAATTACAAGAGTTCTAAATGCAAACAACCCACATGCTCCCAAAAATCTTGTTCGCTACAGCTTCAAGGTAGGGAAGTCATAACTCAGCATATAAAATTACATAATATAATGTACATGCTACCATTATTGCAAAATTATATCCACTGTGAATCCAAATAAGGCATTGTAAAACTGTTATATGAAAACAACTATGCTTGTTGGCTCTTTATGAAGACACAAAATTAAATCGGTATTTTGCCTGAAGTCTTTACTGTGATATTTACTTATTTAACGTCTTCTGAGCAGATAATTAAGATGTTTTGGGGAAATCACTCAGTTGTATTGAAATTAATTTATTTTACCAATATTCATAATTTTTATTTGTCAATTTTAGGAACGTTTCTATAAGCCAGTGACTGCTGTGGATCACTTGGCTGTCCACTTTGCTTTGGAGGGGAACCTATTGCATAAAGAGTCTGATGAAGCTCGAAGACTTAGCATCTTTCAGCTACCTACAGGTATGGCAGCTATAAAGAATCCCGGAATTTTGATCTGGACAGTTAAAGGACATATAAAAAAATAAATTCTGCTTTTTCTGTTTACTGATGTCCAGGCTTTTATTGTATTTCTCTTCTATCTGAAAAGTGGCAAAAACATGAAAGAAAAAAGACCTGAGTAATCATTTTAATTTAGGAATATAGAAGTGAGTCATCAATGCACTACAGAATAACCACCCAAGATAAAAGTAGTGATAATGTCTTCAACTTCAGTTTATCAGCACGTTTTTCAGGTCAGTTAATCAGATGGATAACAAGAAAAATCTTTTGCGAGGTTGACAGCTTTAGGAGTTAGCAAACCATACCTGGGGATTTAAAAGCACTCTGCTACAAGCCTTGTCTGCCTGTAATTCAACTAACTAAACTAACACTGCACATGTGGTAGATGGGAAAATTTATAAATGCATAGAGGGTCAAATGTTCTCTCAAAGAGAAAAAAACAATAGCTAAATTATAACACGGAAAATGCTTGAATGATGTTTGGGCATTTGTTGATTTATTTAATGCCACTATCTGCAGGCATTTTGTACTCAGAAAGGACATGTACTGTATAAGCAAAAAACGAACATTGACTGCCTCTCTGTGGCAGTCATGGCATGATCTTTGTTGGGTTCTTATACCACAGATTTGGGTTGTTCTAGTACAGGGCGATAAATTGATTTTTATCAATAAATCGAATTTGCCCATTACAAAAATGTAATTTTTGGAAAATCTGGATTTATTGTCACCATTCCATTCCTTGGGTTTTTGTAGTTCAGACTGATGTCAGCCCATCCAGGGCCTATTTTCTTCTTTGAATACAAGACGTTTTGCATCCGGTCAACTCCCAGAAGGGATGATTGAAATAGAAGTGAGCTTATGAAAACATTTTCTGTCATTTGTAATTTCCTTTTAAGAGTCGAAAGGGAGGAAAAAAAAAAAAACAATTTAAAATTGGAATTTGAATTTGGTATTTCAGTCAATTTACAAGCCCTCCGCCCCATCTCCCTCCCAAAAAAAAGGTGTTAAATTGATCTGCTTTAAAAATACATAGAGATTATGTATTGTTTTTGGAAGACATTTGACTTGTCTGGGCTTAACAATGTTTGTCCTTTTAAGAATGATTAAGTGTTTTTAACTTTAAGAGAGTTTTTGAAGCTTATGTTTCTTTTTTCCCTGGTGTAGTGAATATTTGGAGCCACTAGATGCCACTATTAAGCTAACAAACATTGTGTAACTCTGTACATTGTGCAGAATTACACAATGTACAGAGTGTATTTTGTTTGCTGTATGAACTATAAATTTAAGAATAAATATGTCATATTTGCCCAGGGTTTGTACCAGTGGAGAGTAAAGTAGAATCATATGAGGATCAAGCTGAAACCCCGGTAAAAAGAAGAAAAATTTTGTATATAGGCACTTAAAATGATTTAAGACATTGTTGAAAAAAAAAAATACCATAAATACTTGAGTAAATACTCAAGTTTGAAATGTGTAGATTGAACTTGAACCTCCATCTGCTGATTTTCCACAACAGACTACACCTGTGGAGGATGGAGGCGAAAGTGAAGAAACTGGAGATGAGGACAAACCACGTAGTGCTCCCTCAAAACGTCGCAAGAGGGAGGCAAAAATTACAAATCAATTCAACTTCAGTGAAAGGGCAGGACAGACTCGCAATAATCCTTCAAGGGTATGAAAAAGTAGTAACTACTGTGTGTAGTTAACATATGCAATGTTTACAAAGTAGGCACTCTAATATCTGTATTAATAAACTTTGTCGTTGCTTATGTATTGATGTACTATGTATTAAAATAAAGAGGTTTTCCGTTTTCCTCAGGAAAGAAGCTGCCAGACTGAACCGCCTCCCCGCATCACCTTTTCTGGCTCTGCTAATCAGGTACGTTTCACACTGGTGTTCTGGTGTGTTGTGAGTGGACTTATTTTCTCTTTGTGTGAAACACTGATTGGTTGACTTTAATAACTGATTGCTTGCAGTGGGAGATCTACGATGCATACTTGCAGAAACTGCAAAACCAAGACTCAATTGAAATGAAAAAGAAAACCACAGTAGAGAAAAAAGATGATTTTGAAGTCACGAAAAAGTCATTGATGGACGCTGGGGTAAAGTTTTTTTAAGCTTTCCTTCCTTGATATATCATTGTGTACATTCAATATATACAATTAAATTGTGCAGTCTACACATTACCAAACCAAAACTAATATACCCTAATTGGTTTAAATGGTATTTCCGGAGACCCCAAAACTCTGCTGTGTTTCTATTACAGAATGAGGTTGTCACTAAAGTGGGCGAGGTAGCCCAGATCATTGAACGAATGGTCATTCAAAATACAATGGATGACATAGCACAAGGCATGATTGTTTATATATAAAACGCATTTTTAACAGCACATGTTGCTCTATATTGTTTTCTAACTGCATTCCTTTTGTAACCTTCAGATTTTAAGTACTTTGATGATGCCTCAGATGAGTTCAGAGACCAGGAGGGAACTCTTCTGCCCTTGTGGACGTTTCAGTATGAAAAAGCCAGGCATTTGTGTGTCACTGCCCTCTGCTGGTGTGTTGATTTATCAAATCTGTGAAACATGAAATCTGAATAATGGGGAACTTGTAAAGTTCCGATTCCCTGTGAACTCTATCAGATTTTGTCAGTATGCAAAATATGATAGAGCCACCATGAGTCTTTGTGCTGCTTTTCTGATTGACATTTTGTTAATTTAGTGGATGCCCAGGTTTGATAGGTGCAGTTGTGCTATAGTATTTTCATTTCAAAATGTTGAAGTCTGGATTTTATTCATGGATACTAGGGGGCTTAGTAAAGAGGACTATTAATACATTTTCAGTTTTGTATCTCATTACTGTCACAAAAGAGAAGGATGACAGATAACTGATTATTATTCGATAGGAATAACAAATACCAGGACCTGTTTGCTGTGGGATTGGGATCATGTGAGTACTAACTGAAGTTGTTATAACATCTTTTATTGAATAATTTTTAAAAACTGATCCTTTCCAAATTGTCTTTCTTTTGTCTCTGTTGTGGCCAGATGACTTTGGTAAACAGGAGGGTGGCATGCTGCTCTTCTTCTCATTGAAGAACTCGGCTTTTCCGGAGCACATCTACTCCACAGCCTCTGGGATCCTCTGCCTGGACATCCATCCACAACTCTCGTATTTGGTGGCAGTGGGTTTCTACGATGGCTGTGTAGCTGTTTACAACTTGAAGGAGAAAACAGAGGACCCTGTTTACAAGAGTACCGCAAGTACCGGAAAGCACACAGATCCTGTCTGGCAGGTGACATTAGGTTGGGGAGTTCACTGTTTGTGTGTTCAGTTAAATGTTGAAGTACTTAGCTTGCTTGTTCATGCCCAGGTTAGTTTTTCAGTACATTTTTTAAAAAAGAAATTTAGTTTCAATCAGTGGTATTATTATAGTCAGGGTTTCCCCCGGTGTTTTTACACTTGTGCCCCCAGTAGGCTAAGCATTGCTTATTTTTTTTAAGTCTCTTTAAAATTTGTGCATTTTTTCAGGCTTTATAGTCGGTGTTCAGGTATTAATCTCCCAATCTTTCAATAACACATAATTATGAAGTGATATTTTCAAATTTTCTGTCAACTTTAAACACTTTTTAACTCAAAAACACGACGGGCCGCAGGATGAATGACTACCCTAGCACCCAACCACCGGGCTTTGCAAGTTTTCTTGGGGGAAACTTTGTATAGTTATTTAGGTTTGGGATACATTTAAATAGAGACATATTTTTGTCAGTTTGAATGCTGAAGGTAATCCAAAATGTTCAATCTGTTTGTGTGTTTAGTCTTCTCACACAGACATCTTGTATGCAGGTGCGCTGGCAAAACGATGATATGGACAGCAACCACATGTTTTGTTCAGTGTCATCTGATGGCAGAGTCGTGACTTGGACACTTGTCAAGGTTTGTACAGTCCGTACATACTGCAAATGCAACTTGGTTATTTGAATGATTATTTCTTGCTTTTGTGTATTCGCATTTTGCGATCATGAATTCATGTGTTCGTTCTTTTTTTAACTATTAAAATATTTGTTTTGTATCTGTATGTTGCTTTCTAACTGTATACTTGTATGATTGCAGAATGAGCTAATGTCATCGGACATTATCAGACTGTCTGTGAAAGGTGCTCCATCTGATGGGACAGATGGTTCACAGCTGACTGTCATCTGTAAGACTCCCTCACAGACCTTTATGAGAGTCTCTCTATGATAGTGTTTTCGCTTTGATTTACAAAATTAGTTTGTTAAATGTGACTGAGATCTGTGACAGTGTATATCTTTATGCCTCTTATGTGCAGCTCATGGTACATCACTCGACTTCCACAAACAGTTTGATTATCTGTTCTTAGTTGGCACAGAAGAGGGGAAAATATATAAGGTATGTGTGAAGAATTTCAAAAGCTGATGTGGCTGAGTGACACTTCTAAAAATACAAAAGCATGTTGTTGATGTGATCCACTTCGACAGGCAGACCCCCAGGGAAAAAAAACTCACATCTTAATTGGCTATCTGAACTTATTCTCAAGCCAAAAGAAGTTTATGTGTAAAACATGAAAGAAAGTGAATTCATTTTAAAAGAGAATGAAGCATCATTCTCTAAATGTCACAAAGCCGGGGGTGGGCAGTATTTATCCAAAGTGCTACATGTGTGTTATGATTTTAGAATCATTAACACTAAACCCTAACTCTAAATATTATTTTTAATTAACTCCTGTTAACAGTAGTCCTTGCGGATGAATGATAAAATGAAACATGCCATACTGACCCACTTTAACCTTTTGGTATCTGTGTCAGTGGGTTGTGTCTTAAAATTTTGTATAGAAAATCATTTCAACTCAGACACTATAAACACACGTTTAAAAGATGTTTGATACCTTACAGTTCTACTAAGAAAGCAAAAAGAATCAGGATCACCTTTTTTCACTCGGCTCTTCTTGCTAACTTGTTGACAGACACTTCCCCGATATGTGTGACATTAGATCCTCCTTCTATCACATTGGCACAGACACCTTAGAGAGGACAGATTAACAATCTTTCGCAGAGCTGCAGGACAGCGGTCATTTTGACTGTGTTTGAAAATGCAGCAGCTGTGTCCACAACCTATCAAGTGTTTACCTAAGATTCTCTTGTTAATTTATCCCTGCAATCTAACTCTTCTATTTTGTTGTTTTCACAATCCCTAAATCAAATTTGGAATAAAGCTGTCAGGTATATATTTCACTTTAAGTTTCAGTGCAGCAACATTTTTACCAAATCACTTTAGGCTAGCACCACAGTGGAAGCATATACACAATAATAATTATCAAGAAACTCATTATACAGTTATCTGCATAGAATAACAAATAAGGCTCACATGTCCCTGATAAAATACCACAAATCTGTTAAGTAAAAAAGAATTATAAATCATTTCAATACTCTTATTGTAATGTGACACACATCCTGTAGAGGTAAACTAGAGAACAAGAATTAAAAAATATGGGAAAAAATACAAAATAAATAAACTAAAGTAAAATGTAAAATCCTAGTTGAACTCTGTTTTCTATTGAGTCTATCTATATGCCATATCTTGATTTGGTAATATTTGAATGAAGGTATTTCCATAAATTTTTTTGTTAATGTTGTAGATGTTATAAACCTTATTTTATTAAGGTGTAATATGCAGACACCGAATGAGCTGAGTAACGTATTAAATGTCTTGAGAATATTGACTTCTTTTCACTCTAATTTGTAGGTAATAATCAACTTTTTCCTTTTATTCCCTAGTGCTCCAAGACTTACTCCAGTCAGTTCCTGGAGACATATGATGCCCATCATATGCCAGTGGATACTGTTAAGTGGAACCACTTCCATCCCAAAATTTTTATTTCTTGCAGTTCAGACTGGAATGTCAAGATCTGGGACCACACCATCAAGTAAGAAACAGAAACTGAGACATTAGACTTTTCTTATAGCTATTAACCATAACATAATAAACTCTAGCCTGATCAGCCAGTTGAACACATGACATGAACATCAGAAGGAACTCTATGTTTTTTTTTTTCCATTTGCGATAAGTATAAGTCTGCCCCCTAAAACTCTTGTGAATTTAATTTAATTTTATCCTATCTTATACAAACTACTTGTCAGTCCAACTCCCCTAAGAACCATTATAAAGGGCATAACGGAGAAGCATTGTGATGATGAAGACAGAGTGTTGGATAGAGAAGGCGCTCTTCAAGAGACAGAGGCCAATTTCAAGGAATCAAATTGGGGAGTCAAATTCTCTTAAGCCATGTTTGATATGTACAACATTCTTATAACAACTGACGTTAATATAGTTACTTGATTATGCTATAAAGTAGTACATTGTGCTCAGGAAGCATAATCTCCCCTAAAACTTTCACCTCACTAAAATAATCTGCTGAAAGTTTGGTGCAGCGTATCACAGATAACCTTTAGTGGTCTAATAACGTCCATGCCTCAATGGCTAGTAGCTCTGCACCCTATGGTGTCAGTATGAGCACCTACGAGGCACAGGCTCACATGGTTTGGTCTGTAAATACAAACCTTTTCTCTTGTATTACATTTTACTTTAAATCTAATTTAAATAAGTATTCAGTTCTCTGTAGTCGACTTCCTTTTATTACTGGGGCTGAAGCCTGCTGCAGCAATCAACTGGACAGTTAGCGAGCTTTTCCACTGGACTAATCACCAGACTATCAGAGACGCCATTTATCAACACATATATCAACACTTGTCTGTGACACTGTTGTTTATGTGGTGCTAAGACACTTGCCCACCATCACAAGAGCCAGCGTTCCGTCTGTGTCTGCTGGCTTAGCTGAACTTTCCATTGAATAAAATAGGCAGCGCTGAACCTGTTGAAAGACTGTGTACGTGTTGTTCTGTGAAGTATTCGTGTTCGTTGGAAGAGGTTCATTTTCACAGGAGATTGAAAGCTCTGGGAAGTAACATGGCTGCTATAATGACTAGTGTTACAGTCTTTCTTTGAAACTCAGGGTTGGGTTGAAAGGAGTTGATCGATATCAACATTGCATCCATTTAACATCCAACGGACAAACCTGTTTTTCATTGTCATTTTGATTAGTTGAATAATATAAAACTTCATATAGATACATTTTCTTTTAATTTTTCCAATGAAAGAATCACACAAAAAATGTGTTCTTGTTAGTTTTAAAAATGTGCTAAATAATTCTTTAACAATAACCTTAGCAACATTTTTAATGTTTGCTTGCAAATGGTCAGACACACTCAGTGAAATGTAATAGTCCCTCTGACCTTTCCATGGTTTAGCAGTGTGTTAGTCTTTATGAGCTTCTTAGACTCATCGTGGATCAAACATAATTTTCTTGGCTCATTTGATTAACCCACACATCTTCCCACATCTTGACTGCACAAGCAGCTTGACTGAATAATGATAGTAATCATTTGCTCATCATGAGAGACACTATTTCAAAGTGTGATCCTTAACATCCTAAAAATACAAAACTTCAGATTTCTGAATTCAAACACTTTCACTTCTCAGCTCACTGTGGAATTAAATATTGCCAGACCTTGTAAATAAATGAATGAAGGAATGAATGTGGATTTCCTTGATGATTAGACTTCAGTGCAAAGAAATTCAGCGTTTGTGGGCCACAAGAATTACAACAACACATGTCTTCCAAACACAGTGAAAGTAGAATACATTATGATTAAGATCAGTGGATAAGCAGTGCATATGCATTTGCCTTGTGCAGAGAAAAAACAATAGGTATACTGAAAATTGCTCCATCTTCTGACAGCTATATGTGAGTAGGTTTCTGCATTATACTGTGGAGAGATTAGATTTAGTTATTTTGGCCTGAATTCCTTACACATAAATATGAAGTAGTTTTAAATAACATAAATAGCTTTTTTGAGGGGATATTTTATCTTTCAATAAAAAAAATCCACCTGATGGCGCAGAGGAAATACAAAGAAATATGTTGGGGGTCTTTCTTTTCAGGAGCCACTTAATTTATAAACAGAGTTAAGCTGTTCCATTTATTTCTAGTACAAGTAAAGCTGTTCTGTGAAAGTCTCAGAAGTTTCTCAGGAAATGCTAGGAAATAAACAGCATTATGAAGACAAAGGAACGCTGTAAGCAGGTCAAAGATGAAGTTGTGTAGAAGGTTGAGAGCACAACCTTCGGCATCTACAGTATGCACTACCTTTTGCACTCCTGTGCATACTGTAGTTCTATCATATAAGGATGATGAAACGTGAGAAGTTTGAAGGAGTAACAGTACTTTAAATGGCATTGTACATGTTAGAGTGGTAGTAACTGTGTCATATATATACACACATATATATATATATATATATATATACAGACTGTCACATTGACAAATTTTGCTGGATGATAAATTGTCTCAATAGAAAAATTGTCATTATAGAAAAAATTATGTTTTGAAACCATTTTCAAGTTATAGATTAATGGCACCAACAAACTTTAATTTTATAAAGAACACCTAAAACTGAATGATATTTTAAATATAAAAAAACACAACCAAAAGCAATTAAAAAAGGGACATAAAAACCACACAAAGCCAAAACTATAAATAAACTGAAATATGAATTTCATGTTTGAAGTGAGAAATTCTAAGTTTTGCATTTTTACTAAAAACAATTTCAAAGTGTGATTTTTAACACTGTGACATAGTGTTGCCCCTCAAAAATACTGACCATTGATTAATTGATTTATTGCCTTTTGCGATGGGCTTAGACATGTAAAAACTAACGAGTCAAAGTTCTCAAAACTAGCGATTTGTTAGTGTAGCTATTTATTTTTTTTATCTTTATTCTGGTAAGTTATATTCCAAGCTTTTAAGCTTTGAATTTTTAATGGATTCAAACATAGCACACTGACCTGAATGTGCAAATGAAATGTGTGCCAAGAAGTATTGATTGCACATGCTGATATGCATTCTTCAGGTAATGCATTTTGAGTCTTTCACTCTTTTATATATGTTTGTGGAATCTGGAACAAGAATTCGATCATGTGGCAGGACCTCCGTTTTCACTTGGTGTTAGACTTGCTCCTGAGTGCATTCCCAAAAGGATTGTCAAATATGTCAGTTCTCAGAAAATAAAATGTGTCTCTGTGTGTTTAAGGTGAGCAACTTTGCCTGTAATTTACTTCAGCTTTCCTTTTGTAATTGTTTCAGCACTCCAATGTTCACCTTTGACCTTAGCGCACCCGTTGGAGATGTTTGCTGGGCTCCTTACTCTTCCACTATATTCGCTGCTGTGACAATAGACAGAAAGGTAAGGGCCTTTTACAGTTCTCTCCTTGTCCTTTTTCAAAATGCAGCATGGTAAAATGAGCAGAACTTCCAATCACTTTCTACTTTTAGAATTTAGAACATACAAAACATTCCTATCCAATGATCCCGTGTTTAAAAGAAGCATGTCACCAGTTTTAGACCTTCATCAGAGCCTGAGGGGTGCTTGTCTCCGAGATTGCACAGATGCGGCAACACGTATCTGCTGTGTATCAATGATAACTTGACATTTATTTGACTGAACATGTGAAGCACCAAGCAGCTATACCATCTACCATCTGCCGCTCACTTTTTAATCTTCTTTATATATTGGATGAGTCTCAAATCAAAGCTAAGTAGCCTCAGGAAATCGAGTTGGTTCAGACTCTTATTTCATGTAACAAAGAAGCTTCCTAGTTATTGATTCCAGGCAAAAGTAATTTCAGTGGGTGTCGTGTTGCTTATCTTCACATATTTTTTCTGTATGGCTTCAAGCTGTCCCCATCTGTTGGTCCTCTCAGTCTGCGCAACACTATAAAAGTCAAGGTTGTTATGTCTGACACGTTTCCTGTGCAGTGCGCCAAGTGAAGTCGAGTGAGAATGACAGAGAGGAAATGAGAGCTGAGTAATTTGAGAGACACCTTATGTGATACTTTGTGTGTTTGTATCATGTCCTCTCAACTGCCAGGATTTGGTCACCACAGGCACCAGCTGTGGCATAGGATAACTTATTATACCACACAACCAACCTTTTGCCCCGCCTGACACATGGAACCGGGGCTGCTTTCGGGATAATTGTTACCGCTCTGCATTTCTAGTAGATGCGGTAGAAATTTACCAGAAAATGAACCAGAATAGCAGGATGCTTTTTAATTTTTTAGAAGCTTTGGCAAGGAGTTTTTTTGGAGCAACATTTCAAATTGCAAAGAGGTATGGTTGAATCTTTGCAACCTTACCTCTGTCTCATGTTTTATGTTAGCTTTAATTGTGAAAGATTACTTTAAAATTTGTTGCATTTCCACCTCATTGTGGACTTTGGGGTGTGGCAAAAAAATGAATAAAGCATACATTTTAATAGCCATTTGAAATGGCAATGTTTTTGTGTGTTTTAAGTTTGTGAAGTTGGTAGTTTGACAGGAAGAGAGGAGAGGAGAAAAAGGGGTGACATGCAGCACAGGATTGAAGGTTGATCCCTGTGTTCAGTTGCATTTCCTCAATTTCATCAAGACTGAGTACTTTATTTTATTCGGTTCAGATTAGAAGGAATGATATAAGACACACAGAACTCTCACGTTTATTGGCTGGCGTTAACCTCCATGTTCTCTCTCAGCACAGCGGCTTTGTTGCAGAACATTAATCGATTTCTGTGGCAACTCTCGAGTAGAGCTTTGAGTGACTCATTTAAGTCATGTGCTCCTTGATGCATGTATGCCAGTATTGACAACCTGGCTTTCAGTTACTTCTGCCACGCCACAAAATGTCAGAGGAACAATGATGTGTGTGGGTTTTGTGTGAGCTTGTGCACATGTGTTCATGAGGATAATGCATTGATTGGAGGCTGAGGTGCAAGAATGACACACAGTTGTGTGGCGCAAACAAATTCTCTCTGTCCCTGGTCCTCCATCTGAGCTGCCTGTTCAGAAAAGTGTCTGGATGACATAATGAGAAAGTCTGGTCATCTCTGCTGGTGATTAGTCTTCAAGTTCTGTGTTTACTGTTTCTGGTGGATGTCCTCTCAACCTTCTCTGTAGGAACTGTCACACACATTCTTCAGTCTTTGTAGAAGTGAGATGAGCAAATCCCAAAAGACAAGGCAATGTACAAAGGGTATTATTTTTAGAAAATCTGTTTTTATTTACATTTTAACAAAAAATGACAGGTTGAAAATTAGTTATATCCTTCTCCAGTCTTGCTTTGCGTTGCAACAAACTAACACTTATACTAAGGCAACCTTTTTGCATTTTTAACCATTCGTCTTTTTAATAAGGTCCAAGTCATTGAGGTTAGAACGTCTCCTTGCCATAAAATGTTGCTCCTTCTAAAACTTCATTATCATAGTTAAGTGGGGACACTGGCTAGACCAATCAACACATTAGTATCACATCCAGTCTTTAGATGCTTACCTAAACCTACAAGGAGTATAGATCATTTTGACTCCATCTCTAAGAATTCAACTTTTTCAACTCGTCATTTTCAAAATGAAACTATTTCCAAATGGCAACACTTTTGTCTCAAAGAAAATAGCAGTGTAAGCAATCAAAGGTTAGTTAAAAATATTATGTCAACCCAACTCTACATTGCACTTATATTTTTAATATATTTGTTTACATTCTTGGTGACTTGTGTTTTTTTCCATGAACACATAATTGTGAACCTTAAGAGGAACATCTGTGATTTAATTGTACTATATACTCTGTCCTCAAATGACGTAGAAAAGGAGTCCTCATTACATGGGATGATGGCGTAAATTAAATTCAGCCATATTCTCTGTTGAAAATGTGCATCACTATTGGACTGGTCACTGTGTGGGTACAGTCGTTTTCTAAAAAGCAGGTGAGTTTCTACAGATTGGTTTCATAGACGTCCAGATCCAGTTTTTGGGTCTTTTCATAGCCCCGTTTCTCCCCTGTTTCCCTGCAACACAAGACAGCAATGGACACACTGATTGGTTGCTTGCTTGGATACTTTCACCTGCATTTTTAATGGAGTCAAAACACCCAAAAATATGATTTTAATTCTAGACCAAGAAAAAAGATGGAATGTTAAGTTGTCCATCTAATCATTACTCCTCTTTACAGAATTCAAAGAAATTTACTTTTTTGACCAACCAGCAAGTTAAAATTCTGCAGTATCATACATTAATGCAGAGAGCCAAGTTAAACGTTAACAAAAGAAAGATTACACTACAATTTGCTAAAGTTAAAATTTAACACGCTCATATATCTCTATTAATAAAAGGCGTTAACTCTTTGTGAGATTAGATTTGAGCTTTACTACATTTTGCTTAGTTATAAAAGTTTGTACTTAAATATCGTCGGTTATACAATGCAAATTACATAAAAATAAGTCATTACAAAACAGCTATGCTAGGCTTTTTGGTAGTCAGAAAGAAAAATGCTCAACAGTTGAATTTGAATAGAAAATGTTGTATTAGAAGAAGAAAACCAACAAAAATAGGTTTCCATTATAATAGTGTATGTCCACATTTTCACAGATTAAATATCTCAACATTTCAGAAATAATTTGCTCTATCTGAATCTAGAGTGCCTTCACACATCTGAGATAGAGCCTCAGGACGCTTTGCAGTAAGGTAACAGTCTGAATTTTCTGACCAGAGTAAAAACTTGTCTTTGCAAACATCCTTCTAACATCAGAACATGATTTTCAAAAAGTCTCAAAGAAACCGATTACAGTGCAACACCATCAGTGTTTGAGGAAAAATAACTGTGATTTACAAACCTTTTTTTACTTAGTAGTTTTTTTAAGATCAGGAGAATAAAGACAATGACCAGGAAGCCAACGACAGCTGACAGGCCAATCAACCAAGGCTGAAGAGTCCTTTTCTTTGATCTCACAGCTGATGAAATAAATCCACATAAATGCATTTGTAAAATCATGAAGAAAATGGAATATTTTACTCAACTTTACTTTTTACTAAAGTTCATAATCTACACCAATTGACTTATTAAATGTTTTATTTGAAAGATAATGATCACAGCACAAATCATTCTTGATCCTCAAGCAGTGTTTAAAAATAATCTTCAAGAGGACGAAATGTTTACTTATGTGTCGAGATTCCGAGTTAAATGTAAAAGATAGTTTTACCGTTTTGAGCTGAGCAGCTGGTAGCACACAGGAGCACACAAAACGCAAGCAAGTTCATCCCAAACATGGTCAATCCGCAGTTGTTTTAACCCAAGTGACCAACACAGAGCGTTCAGCTCAACTCAGCTGCCGAGAACATGCACACGATGTAAGTCGTCTCTCTATCGCTGCATAACTGTGTTGTAATCACAGGTCAGAGTCTACAGCAGAATTATCTTAGGAATCTGGGTGTGTTATCAGTTTTAATAGCCATAAACACTTTTTAATCACCTCTTTCTTCCTACAATCTCCTTACGACATGTGGGGACCACAGAAATGCAGTACCTAAAGTTTACCAGAGCATAGGACAGATACATTTTATTTTAAAATTGATGTCCTAATTACTTATTTTAATGATGTGTTTTGTTTCATTAGGTGTGTAAGGCTGGACCATAGAAGGAAAATAACTGTTGATGCAGTCATGTGGAATAATTATTGCATTGTCATTTCCCATGACTCAACATTTTCCTTCCTTCTCAAATGTACCAGCTCACCAAGTATTGCATCCATGCATGACTCTGTGATTGTGTTGCAGATTCTGGGAGTGTTTATGTACTCCAGTTTGGCTCTGTCGAGTTGTGGGGCACCATGCTGATCTCAGCATGGGCTTTTTCTGATAGTACCAGACTCTAGTAGGATGTTTTCAATATGTATGGCTAAAATTCAGGCAGGTTGATTTGCTGTTCCAAAACTGTTATCCAGTAGACGCAAAACGTATTTACACCACCAGGTAAAATGCCAGACTCTTGTTATCTATACAAATGAGACTGGATAAATTGAAAATATCACTTTTACTTGCCTGCAGTCAGATTGCAGAATTCTGATGAACTCCAACCAAAGAGAGTGAATTTTGAATTTTTATTAACATTCATTTTACTAAAGTAGACTTTTACGAGTGTACACACTTATGTAACCCAATGGCTGCAACATTGTTATTTTTCTACATTTCCATTGTGAAAGTTATGTTTGTTCATTAGCTGGAATATAAAACAAAAATTTCACCTTTAGGTTACAAGTTTTGAGATGACTCATGGCCTCATTTTTGAATTTCAGTGACTTTTAGTCGACTTTTAGTTTAACAACAAAGTTAAACCAGTTAAAGCGGTGAATTTGTCCTTGTGTGGACTGGCTACATGAGGTGTCTGGTTCTTGGATCCAATTCTGATCCCTTTTTCAGGGGAGGGATTTTTGATTGTCTCCACTTGAAAGGGCAGCGTAAACAATAAATTGTTGTACCCCCCTACATTCTCCCAAAGATTTAGTTCAGGATGGCCATCCCTTCAAATTAAGAGAATCCAGGCAGCATGATACTATTGTATCTCATGATTAAGTTGTTCCTGTCTGTAAAAAAAACATAATAAATAAATGCAGCCAAATGTCCAAATAAAATTACTTTCTGCAATCCTTATAATGTGCCACACTGTAATCCATGCATCTGTGTAATTACTGAGAATCACAGAAAAAAATACACTGTGGACAAAGAGCTGCTTGGCTCGGTTCTAATCAGCTGGCAACTTACCTCAGATAAAATTCAAAAAGCAGGCAGGAAGTTAAGTTTTATGGCCGTAGGACATTGCAGGTGACCTGTCCAGCGTGTTCTCCGCCCTCGCCTAATGAGAGCAGCAGATAGGCGCCATTCAGCAAGGATTAGCAGGGGAAGACGGATAACGACGTGGTAGTGGCATAAACAAGGAATTTCCTTTGTTAGAAACAAATTGTAGAAATAAATACAGCGCAGTGCTTCGTTGTCTTTGAATATTGAGCAAGTCTCAAAAAGGTGTATCTTTTCTTAGAGCTGCAAAACTCTGTCACAAAGCTTCTCTTTAAGATTCTTGGGAGGGAACATTTTAAGACCTGTAATTTGTACTTTTATGCTAATGTGAGCCAACGTAATTATAAATTCAGTGAAGTACACTGACTCCTCCAAGTGGCTTTGTGAATTACAAATGCAGTCATATCGCACTGCAATTACTCATGACTAATGTTGCATTAGTCTTTAGATTTGAACATCAAAAACCCCGTTGTTAATAGCTGCACTGATAAGAGGTTAGAGAAAGTCATACCTCGTTGGAGTTTGATGAGTAATTACAAACGAGGGTTCTTTGTGTGCTGTGTGAACTTCACTAGCACAGGCACGGTAATCTTTCTGATAAAGAATTAGAACGAAAAAGTGGTTCGTAATTCTGAAGTAAGAGGAAAAGGTTACGTGGTTTCTGAAATTTTCTACCAATAACAACATTAAAAGTATAATGGTATACTTGGTAGGGGAATATTTCCACAAGGCACAAGGAAGCTGGTCAGGAATTGATGGGAAGAAGATACAGACTAATCCTGCTGAAGAACTATTTTTGAAAGGCAGTGTACTCTTATTGTCACCACATTAGCAAAATACAAGTTTTTCTATGTTTTAAGATCTTTCTTATATACGTTGTTGTCACTAAATACCAATACATTTGATGAGGAAAAAAGTGAAACGAGAGTTATAATGACTCATCTTTCTCAGGTTCACGTCTTTGACCTGAGTATCAACAAATTTGAAGGTATCTGCCATCAGATAGTGGTGGCCAAAAAGACCAGGCTGACTCACATTGAATTTAATCCCATCCATCCTATCATCATTGTGGGGGATGACTGGGGGACTGTGACCAGCCTCAAGCTCTCTCCGAACCTCCGCAAGAAGCCCAAGGTGAGTAAAATCAATAAATCTCATTTGCTTCACCACTCTTGAGCAGTGCAACGGTAACAGTGTAGTTGGATATCCAGGAAAGCGGCGCTACATAGGTTTTTATGATTATTTATTGTTGGAAAACGCAAAAGATACTCATATTAGTTTTTCATAGCTTGTGGAATTCTGCACACATTAGTTTTTCCTTTTATCTCAGAAACCATCATATCATTTATGGAAACAGTCTGGATTTCTTTATGTATATTTAAAGACGACAACTTGATTCAGCTCAGCAAATAATAAGGTTAACCCTAATTTAATCTTTTTGTAGCATGCTGATAAAAAAAAATCTCAATTATTCATAAGTTATCAATATTACAATGGTTTTGTCAAATGTTGTCGAAAGTGTGCAAATAGTATCATCACCTGCCAATTTAATTATCTTAAAAATATGTTACTTGCTGTCATGAACAGAGAGTAAATCGTCTTGGCTCATACGCCAAATGTTTGCAGGAAGTTGTGTCTCATTTCACCTGCTGTGTTGATGCCCATAACAAAAGATGTTCATCAAACTTGCATGATTATATCGACTGTGCTGCCAAGAACAATCAGTTACAGCAATGATTGACAAATCTGAAAAGTTGTTCACAAGTCAAACCGATAAACCAGACCGTCCCACAGGCTGCTAAAAACGGGTTTACTTAAACGGACGTGGAAACCAATAAAAGCTGCAGCTGTCTTGACCCTAATTCTGATTTAATCTCACTATGGAATAATCTCCCCATCGCTTTACAAAGTTATCTGAATCGCTATTTCTCTTGTTTAAAGAACGAACGCCAATTTGAATAAATTAAAGAAAAACAATTTGGTCAGCGGTGTATAATAGCATAGCAAAATGTAGCTGGGCTGAAACACAAAGTGCCACTTTAATCTTCCTCTGCTAGATGAGTCCCTGAAGCCTCTCTTAAGCTGAGAAGTAATCACATCAGTCCTTCTGAACACAGGAGGAAAGCAAATGGCACACTGAGTCACAACACTTTAATCAGAGCCCATTAACAGTCAGCTCTGCCGCGCTTCCACTTTTCCTTTGTGTTGTTTGCATCAGTGCGTGTAAACCAGACAGAACTTTAATGACTAGAGAGAAGCATTCATTGCATTCATTTTCGCAACACACTTCACTGCACATTGTATTACGCGGACTCCTCCAAACATCCTGTTTTAACCACACAATTATATGAACACAACTTAACACGCGGCGCGCACGCACAGGCGCAGTTCTTCTCCTCCAATCTCTGACTTTACGCTTTACAAGTCCATTAGTGATATAACTGCACAGTTCAGCATCACCTACAGTGCTTAGAGCAATTTAAAGGCCAGTGTGGCAAAAAAAAAAAAAGACATCGGCCGCAAAAACACATTTAGCAAATAGTCTTGATAGGATAGCCTGTCCAGACCAAGATGGCGAGAACAAAACGACACTAAGGCTTGAAAATTGGCACAATTCTCAGTTCTTATTATAACCATTCATGTTTCTGTCATATTTTTTATACTCAATCTGAAATAAGTTCTAATTATCGATATCAGTAAGTTTCAAATATAGAGTACTGCGATCACATCTGCGTTGTCATGTTCTGGTTCATGCTGTTGTTTTGCACATGTAGTCGCCTTGGCCTGAAGGTCTGTGATGTTTTTATGGGGGATTAGAGCACGTTGTCACGTGTCCTCTGAAATAATTTAGTAACTCAAAACAACATGCATTTTACTTCAGCCACGTGACTTTATTGGTGGCACAGCCAATACAAAAACAGCATTGTAGCGCAACTATTGACATTCAAATCAAATCAAATTTTATTTGTATAGCACATTTCAGCAGCAAGGTATTTCAAAGTGCTTTACATCATAACAAACATAAAAACACAGAGTCAGGCAACATAGAATCAACAATCAAAACATGACATTAAGTCAAGTGCCATCATTAAATTTGTAATTGATTACGTTTCAAATACAACTCTAAACAGGTGGGTTTTTAGTCGAGATTTGAAGGCACTCAGTGTTTCAGCTGTTTTACAGTTTTCTGAAAGTTTGCTCCAAATTTGTGGTGCATAGAAGCTGAATGCTGCTTCTCCTCGTTTGGTTCTGGTTCTGGGGATGTAGAGCAGAACCAGAACCAGAAAACCCGAGGGGTCTAGAAGGTTGGTAGAACAACAGCAGGTCTTTAATGTATTGTGGTGCCGAGCCGTTCAGTGAGTTATTAACTAACAACAGTATAATATTTATTTGCCTCCCATATAGATTCACCAATGCAAAGTGATATTTTCTACAGTTCAAACAAGAGTTACTCTGTGTTTGAGGATAATGTTCAATCTTTCTTGAGTGTGATTTACCTGTCAAGATTGTTTGTGTTACATGACCCTGTTCAATGTCTTTGACTGTTTTGGTCTTCTTAAGTTAAAGTCCAAGATCAGGACCCTGTAATTGTAAAAGAGCTTTAACAGGCCTGCTAAACATGGTCTTGTGCTGGGACCACTTTCAACAATAAGGTAATAAAATTGAGCCATAACTGTTCGCTTCGCAATGATGTCCAAAAGAAGCAGCTAACTTTGCAGCACATTTAAAATTCAGATGGAAATACAGGGCCTGTTATACAATTATAATAACTACATCATTAAATTAATCCTTCTAAAATGTATTATACATTTTAACCTTATTTATTTTTCATATACAACTCTGGAAAAATTAAGAGACCACTTAAAATGATCATTTTTTCTGGTTTTACTTTTTATAGGTATGTTTGAGTAACATAAACACATGTTGAACTATCGACAACATTTCTCAGAAACTGCAAGCAAAAGTTTAGTATTTATTTGCAGAAAATGGGAAACGGTCAAAATAAGAAAAAAGATGCAGTGCTTTCAGGTCTCAAATAATGCAAAGAACACAAGTTCATATTCATTTAGAGTACAACAATACTAATGTTTTAACTCTGGAAGAGTTCAGAGATCGATATTTGGTGGAATAACCAGGAGGTTTTCAGTGGAGTTCAATGCAGTGGGATCTTCATTTTTCCAGAGCTGTACATGTTTCATTCTGTCTTTGTGTTCACCACTGTATTTCCTTTACTTCTTGGTAAGATGAATTTAATTGCTGGTTCTTTGTTTGTTTGTTTTTGTGTGTTTAGAGCAAGAAGGGCCAGGAGCTGCCCAAGGGTTCAGAAGCAGAGGTATTAAAGATGGATCAGCTGCTCAGCCTGCTGAGAGAACCAAAGCTAGACTGAAGTCACACCGACTCCGCTTCAGTTCAGCCAATGTGGCTTCTCATATGGTGGCTTTTTTTAAATATGTGTTTGCAGCAAATAAAATGAACATGTTGCAATCTGTGTACTTGATCAAATGTTCTCTTAGAGTCGTACTTGATGAAATTCAAATGAGAGCCGGGCGGCTTTCTGAATGCCTCAAATTCTTTTTGATTCTTTTTTTTTTTTTTTTTTTTTTTGCTGTTGACAGTTTTTTTCTTTTTATTCTTTTGATATATTGAGTAGACACAAGTGCCCCCAGTGAAAGTTGTAAGAGGAATGCTTGTCACTGTGTTATGTTGTGATCAGTTATATTGCCTGGATTTTCTGGGAACTGAGGACAGTTGTTGCTGCTCTGCAAAAGGATTCCTGTCTCATTTGGACTAAAAGCATCTGAGGTGCGTAACAGTTCTCAATAAGAAGACCGATTTGCATCTGAGGCGTCTGGGAAACAACTTTGTTGCAAGTCATTTAGAGTCCTGCAAATGTCCAGGCAATCTTTACTCCCCAAGGAAACATTGACATGTCGGAAATGTTATTGTGTGCTTCTGATGCGTCTCCATAAAATCACAGAATGTGTTTGTTTCTTTTTTTGCCATAAAAAGCTGAGACATGATTTTTGTTTCATTCAGAAAACGTCAAGAAAGGCAAAGTTCAACGGATTTGAGTCATTTGTTGTTTTTCTTGATATTTGTTTACTTGATTCTTCAATCTGTCTTACCTGAAAATGCTGCATGTGTTTTCATGTAATTTGTTGACAATAAACATATTAAAACTGTTTAACACGGAGAACTGTAACAGACTGGATTGAGTAGATTTCAGAGGAGAATTCAGAGTTGATAGGAATCTCTAATTGTGCTAGGATTAGAGTTGTTCCAACCTAAAAAAAAAAACCCTAACATTAGCTTTTTAGCTCATTTTAGCTCTTCTGCACAAATTTCTTAGAGTCTTTGGGTGGGATTTTTGCATTGACCAAAAGTTTTCACTCCTTTTCGCATTTTACAGGCTTTGCTTCATTCTGCTGCTTCTGGCTGTCACTTAAATTTCAGAGACCTCTGACTGACGACTGTAGCTGTATGACATGTGTGAGTCTCATGATTGCCTTAACATCTTGCTGCTCCTCACTGCTTCTACTCTGGGCGGCAATGATGATTCTCCACAACTGACCTGGATAACACCATCGGTTGTTGATAAGCACTGCTAAATCCACCTCACTTGTTTTTTGCTGCTTCTTTATAAATCTCTGTGTGGCTGTGTGGTTGGAAAGTCGGGCATAGAGACATTGGACTTTGGGATATGATCATGGCCCATTATGATCAATGGAAGAGATGGTTTGAACTTCCTCCTTTTCTCTCTGCTCTTTGGTTCTGCTATTCATCCATGAAGCCTCCTTTTCAATTCCTCTGAGTTTCGGGGTCGTAGTTCAGGTATTATTTGAGCTTTTGAGATGCTAATCAGCTGCTCCCAGTTGTTTAAAAAAAAATAAATCTTTTGCTGCCTCAGTTACATGTGATAATTGTCTGAAAGTACAAAAGTAAGAACAAAATCCTTCCAGCAGCACAGCATCAAAAATCAGGGGAAATAATGCTCTAATCATTCAGTGCCAAAACCCCCCAAAAATATGAACTAAAGTCTCAAAAACAACAAATCAGGACTAGTGTAATAAAGTTACTCAAACATGCTGCCACAATCAGCGCCGCTATTCTAGAAACTCTTCTAAGAATATCTTTACTTGAGCACGACAGAGTTTTCTGTTCTCCGGTCCAACAGAGCACCTTGCATGCACACAAATCTGCAGCAAATGCTTGATACCAACATGTACTGAAATCAGCCAAAATCTCAGAGGAATGTTCCTGACACTTATAAGTGTTGGAAACAGTACAACCAGGCTGCAGGGGAGTCATTGTTTCATACAGCAATAATCCACTAAATGAAGGAAGGTGGAGTGTTGAAAGACATAAATCGACGTAGAAGATTGCGTACTTGTGGAACACAGCCAGACAGCTTATCTTGGCTTGTACATGCTGTCTTGGGCACCGGTCCAGAGATGATCTGGAAGCCTTTTTATTCTCCTGTCTGTAGGGAGGAAACATCTTGCTTTGTAACATCTTTATTTTGTCTATCTCGTAATTCTCCCCTGTTTTTTATAATCAGATCATTCAGTGAAGTAGCACCCAGGAGCTCTAATGTTTCCACAGTGATCCGAACTGCCTCGGCTTTTCTCTGCCACCGGAAGCCTTTCTGCCCTTCATGTCCTCCAGCATGATTCATTCATTAACAGATCCACAAGTTTAGAATAAGATGCTCGCTATGTCTTCTTCTTGCAGATACTTGGCAGAAATGTGAACAAAGCTGCTTTTATTTATTCACTCTAGTTTTATCAATGAGAAACATATGCTGTGTTATTAAAAGAACTAAAACTGCATGAATCACATTTAAGAGATTGTTCAAATTGTTGAAGTGAGGTTCTGTGTAAATGTTACAGTCACTTAAAATCTTATTTGCACTCCAACTCTGCCAAGTTTGCATTGGGCGATTATTTTACTGGCACCAGTAATTATTTACATTGGGAATAGGAGCTGGTGCACTACCAGAAGTCTTTCTATTCTGAGAATAGGACATGTGAAGCATTTCCAATCAGAGTATGTGTTTGATATAAAAATAGTTTGTTGTTTTTTTGTTTTTTTTGTATTATCAGGTGGTTACTGAGTGGAAATGCTTTGCATAAGGATTGCCCAAAGTGCGATTCAAGAGCCACTGGTGGTTCGCCGGATGATTTTGTGTTGCCCCCAACTGCTAGTTCAAGTATGACATGAATTTGGCCTGCCAGCACAGGAGGTTTATGCAAACAGACTTTTCTTTTTTTGTTGTTGTTGTTGTTATTCTTTGGGGTGATATTTTCACTGATGTGAATCCTTTCAAAAAACAGAGGAAAGTAAAAAGAGGGAAACAAACACCCTCTTGAAGAGGAAACACAATGTATCAATTTTATATCGACCTTTTGATATAATTTTCGCAATAAGTAGGACTATGAAAAACCTGGTGTTTTTAAAGGAAGACTTATCCGGATTTTCAACTCTTCAAAATACACTGCAAAGTCTTTTCTAAATAAAATGAAACTTAATCAACTCCAAATAATAAAACTGCTTGAAATGTGTATGTCTTTCAGACGAGTTTCTGACCAATGCACAAGATGGTGTACTATCTTAAATTTATCACTGATACACAACAAATACATTCAAAAAAATGCCAAACTATCGCTGTATGATTATTTTGGGGAATGCTTCAATTTTAGAAAAATTGACACAAACAGCAAGTCAGAAAGGTTTCAACTAGTTTATTTTTAATAGGTGCAGCCTTGATATCAGGAAAGTCTCCAGAGGATTGTGAACTGCAAGGTTCATATTATAGTCTTTAAACAGTGCTACATGCTTTGTTACATGGAAAGTTACAGAATAAAGGATGAAGTGTGTACGTGTTGCGGGATGAATATATCCGCCGCAGTGCAGGAAACATCGACCGGGTCCCTCTGGTCTCTTACAATCATTTCCTCTGTGACTCAGTCCAGGATGAGTGGCCCGTCGTTGCAGCCAGAAGCAGATGTCAGAACGAAGGACGCGTTGAAGTAAATCTCTCCTGTTCTGATCAAATTTTACCCAGGATTGTTTGGATGACAATGACATGCACACATTGCACATAATCTCCCATGTCTCGTTGTTCACCAGAGACTGTCTTTCTGCTTCTTCCCAGCCACACATTGAGATTATAGAAGATGTTTCGAAAACTATCCTTTCCCCACCACCTCTTGCGGTTTGCAGCAATGCTATGTTTTGCACAATCGCGTTGTCGTTCTGTGATGTGCTCTGTCACACCACGGCCCAGATTTGTTGAGGGATAGCTGGGTGAACGCATGAGTCGGGGAAGGCAGTCTGTCTTTTCCCTTTCACACTCAGTCCTCGTACGTCTTCAAGCAGCGCTGCTGTGGAGGCAGGCGTCGAGTCTCTCACCTGTGGCTACATTTGACTCATCGTTCTGCAGTCAAGAGGTCAACAGGTACTTGTGCTTGTTCATCTGCTGGGTTTCTGCTTCGCTCGGCGCTAACACGGGCAGCCTCTCTGGGCTGGAAGGGACGCCGCAGGCTCGGTAAACAATCAGGCAGAGCAGGAGGAGGAGGACGGCAACCAGCGTGTTGCAGGCGATGGCCACCAAGGCGGCTGTGGATAAGCCTGTGGGGTTTTCCACGGCTTCCATGATGAACGCACAACTGCTGAGGTTCGGTTAGAAAAAGTTTAATCTGCACGATCGTATATTAGGTCCAACGTGGATAAGGCATGTAACATACCTATTTATCATCATTGATATTACTTTATACGCATTTATCTTACACATAGAAAAACCTGATGTTTAATCTTTATGCATATATAAAGTGAGTTATTTAAAAAAAGAAGAAACAGTGTCGTGTTTAGCTCCGCAGACTTGGCACAACATTTAGACGAAGCAACATTTGAGAGAGTTTGTCTGCATGTTTCCCAGCAGAGGGGAACGCTGGCTCTGGTTTTCTTGGTTGGCTCCTTTAAGGCGACGCTTAACAAGTCAGGAGAAATTAGCCCTGCTGCCGTCTGAGGGCTGAACACCAGGCTGCACAAAAAGCACTCCGGTACATTTCATGAAATGCAGTCAGCATCTGTGAAAAAGACACAAACAGAACAATGAACATAGATTATTACAATACATATTCTAAAAACCCAGTGGTCATTTTCAGTCACGATTAAATTGTGGATATTTAGATGATCACGTCCCATCAATGAATTTTAACGATATATACATCAGCAGGTGCTGTAGCTTCTACTCACTTTGTTTTGTACAGTCAGTTTGTTTGTAGAAAACAATTTTATCAACATTCACTTGTCATTTCTTCAAAGAAATGTCACACTTTTTATTTCAGAATTATTCCCTGTAGGACTATAGGGGTTTTGCTTTTTGTGGCACATGAGTGCTTCAAATTTATTATTAAAAAATGATCTTTTTTATCATGTGAAACAAGTTATTCAAACAAAACCTGCCCCTGTGGGAAAAGTGGTTACAATTCATGTCAGTAAGGTTTTGAATGGCCTAATCAAAAAAATAAAAAATATTTTGCACAACAGTGCCCCATAACTCCTGGGCAGCGATGTGAAAGACTCAGTATGACAGCTGTTAGGTTGGCCAGTTATTAGCTTTAGGGACAGTTACTTTATAACACCGGGCCAGGTTGGTTAGGATAGCTTTGTTTTGTTTTTACCTTATAAATAAAATCATCATTTGAAAACTGCATTTTCCATTTTTGTGTGATATTAGAATTACTTAGATGGACTGAAGAATAGAATAATAACAAAAAAGTACAAACTTTTTCACAGCACTCTTAATTTCCTTATTTTATTTTACGATCATTATTTAGACAATGACAAAAAAAAAAAGAAGAGGTTGCTCCATTTTTTTTAACCATACTTTTTTACAAATAAAAATAATTACGAGAAGTATGGTCTTTCTGATTGTTGAAAGTACATTTTATTCATATGTCACATGCAGGATGAAAACCACAAAGTGTTTCACAGTTGCATTAAAATGACAGAAAAATGTAAAATATAAAATAAACTACAACTCTGCAGCCCTTCCTTTGTTCAATCTAAGTGTCTCCAGCTGCTTTTTGAAAAAAAAAATGTAGCAAGTCAATTCGGTATATGGAAGGTTGCAGTGCAAAGATTGAGTGTGAATAAAATTCAATAGATTTTTGGGGGGTTTTTTTACGACTTCTAGATAGATAGATTTTCCTCCAAGTTACGTAAGTATAACCCTTGCAAATCATCATTCCATTCAAAATAAAAAAATAAAATAAACTGGTCTGGTTGGTTGGCCAATGCTGTAGATGGTTCGCAGATAATTTAAATGAAACGCTTCATGAAAACCCAATCAGCCCCTGCAGGTCTGCTGTTGGGTTGCTGCAATCACATCAGCAGTCACTCATCAACTTCTGAATTTTCAGCGCATATGTTTGCATGTTCAACAAAGCAACTTGATGTGGACTGTCTGCTCCCGGTGCAAACATGTGTCTCGCTTTGATGCTGTGGGTTATTATTAATAATTGACAGCTTTAAGAGATATTTAACTGTTTATGTAAATTGTCAGAAAATTAAAACCAAAAAATTTCTGTGTGAACTGAAGTTTAGTTTGGAGTTAAATTCATGGTGGAACTGAACTTTAGCTGTCTAAAAGTCCATATGAATATCCTGACACTGTAAGAACATGCTTCACATATTGACGCTACGGTTCTTAATCGGTAGGAAGCGTTCTCCCTCCAGGTGGGAGGTCAAGAGGAGACGAGTGTCTTCTTGGTGTCTTGTTTGCGAGTGATGGTTGGATGGAGACAGACACACGTATTGTAGCTGGACTTAGAGGTTCTGGAAAACGCTCCATCATCTGGAGGAGCTCAGAGTTGAGCTGCTGCTCCTCAGCATCGAAAGGGATCCGTCAAAGTGTTCCCTTCGTTAAAATGAAAGAGTTTGTTTTTGGAGTATCCAAAACAAAAGTGCCTCATCTTTACTCAGATGACGATTTGAAAAGTCCTTCTTTAGATTTCTGCTCCAAGTGGATTACAGAAACATCTCTAATTAGCCGATTCCGCTGATTCTTAATATTTTATGATTTTCCCTGATGGCTGATGCGTAATTGAGAGGCCTTTTGAGTTTCCTCTCCCACAATCTGTCTTTAAAAACAACTAATGCCACTGAGGATGTCAGCACTTTCGAATTTGTTTAAACATACACAGCTAGTTTTCAATCCGTTTAAGTATCTCTCGCCCACAAAGAGTCAGCCTCCAGTTCTGTTAGAGAAATACCCCCGCGGTCTCCTACCGTCTGCGCCTTTTCACGTGGAGAACAGTTCCGTCTTCAGCTGCCTGTCGTCCTCTTCCTCCTCTCTCATCTCTGCCGCTTCCTTTGCTTCCCCATCTGCTCTGATGCACTGCACACATGACGAAGCAGGACCGCACACTGGCAGTGCGAGAGCTTTCCAATAAACAAGGATGCAGCGAGACGGACAAGAGAGAGAAAGGGAGAGAGAGAGGGAGGGAGGCAGAGGAGGGGGCTGTGCAAGTGGATGTCAGCGGTGATATCAACCGTAGGGGAGAGGAGAACGCTATGGATGTAATTACACAGGTCTCCTGCTGCAAGACAGGAGGAAGAGATGTGGAGGTTGTTATGATGGAAAACAAGCAACGCTGGTTGGCAGATGAAACAATAACTCTTGCCTCGCTCGGCGGCATGAACGTAAAGGGTTTATTTTAGACGTCTGGCTCCCGAGAACAGAAGGAAATTACAATGTGCAGCTATGGGAAAAAGTACACTGAAGTCTCTATTAATGCAGCTTTATTACTTTGCAGCAGATCTATTATCGTAATGAGAATATGGAAGTAATTATGGCTGTTTTTTTTTTTTCTTCTGTGCTTTTGTCTCACCTTGTCTGCTTACATACAATAAATGTACATTTCTAAAAAAAAAAAAAAAAAAAAAAGACAAATCTTCCATTCTACATTTTGTATCATTCTGGGCAAAGTTGTATTGTTGTTGTTTTTTGGCATGTTTGAACAAAAACGGCTCTTAGACCATCAGTTTAGGTCATTAGGCCTGTTCTGTAGCTGCAGAGTCACCAATGCAAGGTTAAGTGACAAATCCCTCTGAGCTTTTTCCACAAAACATCACATTCCTTTGACCAGATTGTGAGTTAGAATGAAAAGAAATGTTTTTAATTCTAGATTTATTTATTTACAAATAAAGCAATAAAAAAAAAAAGAAGGATGAGCTCATTTACTCTGATATCTCCAAGATAAATGTTGCCTCATCATAAATACAGCTGCCTTCAGCGGACAGGCCTGGGAGAAGGTTTTGAACGCCTCTTGGAGCTCTGTTTGATCCGTCATCCCAAAATACCGCTGTTTTCTGTATTTTATGCGTGGCAATACTGAGCCCTTTTATACAATCATGATGGAAAAGTTAATTAGCACTGCATTTAAAAGTAGAACAGACTGTGTACCCAAAAGAACTCCAAGAAGAGAGGAATAAATGGCCTTTTCAGGCAATGTCTCTGTTCTGAGGGTAATTAAAGCAATCACTCTTGAAATCTCTCTTGGGATATTTTAATGAAAGGTATTTTAGGTGTTTTTCAAATAGGCAACAATTAGTCTGAACTCAGAGTCCAGCTCTCTGAGGAAATAAAAATAACTAGTTATGTCTCAGGTTTGTTTGGAGTAGAAAAATTCAGCATACCGTTCATAATCGTCATGTTGGATGTCTGTGGCCATTTGTATCACATAAAAGATGCAGATGTTTAACAGAGAAAAAATATATATAGTTGTGACGCAGCAAACCGCAGCAGGCCTTCATGCAAATCATCTCGGTTTAATCCGCTAACAGCACAACTTGTATTTGCTGCACGTCTGTATTTTCAGAGCTGATTCTTCGTTTTATTACGTTTCATTTCTGGGAACCAAAAGCAGCACTTGAGCCTTCAGCTTGAGGCCCCTCTAGAGGCCAAAAATAGTACTGCAACACACACAAAAAATGTCATTTCAGTTTGAAGGTCTAACTTTAAACCTAAAGCAGGTTTACTGTCTGGATGTATTAGAAATAGTGACTTGAGTCAAAAACATTGTTTAATTTCAGTCCAGCAGCTTAACAAAAAAAGCTGGAATTTCCTGCTTTTTTAAAAAACTTTTCTCTTTTTACTTTACATACACTTGCAACATCGATAGACAGATAATAAAAAATAACAAAAAAATCTAACTAAACCCAAATTGAAATCCCACTAATATGCATATGTGTTTATGAAACCTTGAAGTGTGTATTTTTAGACGTATTGCATAATAGCCTCATTTTTGTTCAGTGCACTTTCCTCTGTCCCTGGAGCGCTGTATCAGACTAATTTATGCAGTGTCTTCAGTTAAAACCTCCGATGGCTATTATCAGAGATGATTAGTTTGTATGTTGCAGATGTGATGCTCTTGCTTCCTGTGTTTGCTGTGTGTCTAAGTGAACGGGCAATAAGTACATTTTGCCGTTCCTGCTAAACATGACACACAAATAAATGTACTTTTTAATCTTTGACGACTTTTGACTTTTACAGTTCGGCGTTTGAATATTTTCCAGAGTATCCTACAACGTTCTGTTTCCTGAAACATCTGATTAGATGTTATGCATAATTTTATGAAATCATCTGTTTGATTTCAAGCAGCATTTTCTGGTGTGATTCGAGGGTTTTGTTTTGCAGTAAGACTCTCGTGGCCCTCAGCTCCAGCTATTCTCTCCTCATAAAGGAGTTTTTGCGAAGCTTTGAAGTGTGTTTGGGCTTTTTGCGATTCCTGCTCCACAGTGATGCAAACCATCAGAGCGTTACATTTCTAAAAGGTGCAAGGCGTCTTGTTTTCCAGGCTAGTAAAAAACAATAAATAAATAAAAAAAACAAAACAAAGATTATTTCTCAGTTTGACACGGTACAACATCATTATCTCTATTTATCACACTTGCAGATATGTTTGTTTCAGTGCCATGAAGTCTTAATAAATGCGATATCTTTTTTTTTTTCATGACATCCAAACAGAAAACGCGGTTTCTCTCTAGAGGAGTCATTACCACAGTCTGGACGCAACTCAAGACTGTGTGGTCTTTGTATTTTTTTTTTCTGTCTCTTCTGTTTTAATAACCAGGTTTTCGGTTGGCTATCCGTCTGTCTGGTGCGCTTGTGTGTCTTCAGGAGATAAATGTCAGCAGTCATTAGTATTCTGAGTTAACATGGTACACATAACAAGATATACAGATCATCCATAATTTTCTAATGGACACAGGCCAAAGTCGTGACCCAGTTTCGAACCACATGTGTGTTTTCAAAGGGCACCCCTGTCACGCTGAAGACAAATGGCTGCACTGTTGGGGAGGGGAGGGGCTCCAGCAAGGTTGTATTTGGGAAAAAAAGCAGCGAGGGATGGCAGCTTTGCAAAAATCATACCATGCAGCTTGATAAGATGATCACCTTAAATGCTTTTCCGCCGATGGATGACAAGTTTTTGTCATGTTGACGCCATCACTTTGCAGCACCTTGCAGAAATATTTATACTGCTGATACACTTTTAATTTTGCATTTCGGCACAACAAACTTTAATATTTTAATTTGGATTTTTTTTCATATATGCACTGTAATCATCTCTAATTTACAATAAATTTTTGCATTTTACCTGATTTTTACGGTAAAATTCTGGTCACCACCCCTGCCATCATTTTACCTTAAATAAAAATTATTATTATTTTTTTTTTACAGTGTGCATTTTATCCGCTTTACGTTAGTTATTTTATTTAACCTTTATTTATACCGGTTGTTTCTTTGAGATCAAACATCTCATTTACAAGAGTGATCTGTTTTGAAAAAAAAATTATAATACAAATACAAACAGAGTGATAACAATGCATTACTTCGTTTTAGCTTAACACATGTTATTAAAGTTTCTTCTAACATGACATGTGAATTCTTTTCCTAAGATTTGTACCTGTATGTCCACACAGTGATGTAATGCTGGTTTATTAGACAAAAATAAATATCTACATACTGACAAAAACTGCTCAGTTAAATAAGGAAGGATATAATCTATCTGGACTGAAACATAAAGGTCAGCGACGCCGGAAAAGGGCAGGGATATTCAATGTGTCTTTAGATGCTAGGGTGGGGGGGGGGGAATCCTTATAAGTAGTATGATTAGAGTGGCTCTCATGCTGACCGTGAGCAGCACCGCTGATTAGTTAATCAGAGATACTGGCCTCTGAAATCGCTAATGAACAGTGGCTCATATTAGACTCTATGAAAGGTCATTAACTCCTGAATTACGCCGAAAATGTGGCTAATGTGGGGAGGAGAACAGCCCCTGCAGAAAAGCACAAGGAGTAGACGCTGGACGGACCTGAAAAGTCCTGGAGCATCCTGCTGCAGCGAAGGAGGAAGAGGTGTGATGCCGCGGGATGCTGACATGAGACGAAGCGTTCAAAACTGAAGCGTGTTTAGTCAGATTTAAGATTGTAATATTCTTTATCAATGTGTCTTCTAGATTTCTTTTTTTTTTTTCCCACATAATGAGATCGTTGATGATAAGTGATCCCATCACCTTTATGCTCTGTAAGGGCAGAACCAGACTGCTACAGGTGCAGCTTTAATCCACTAGAGGTGATTTAGCTCATTTTACCTGCAATAAGTTCAAAACAATCGGAGGGTGCTCGTCGTATCTTTCAGACTTTAGATTGTTCAAATTTATAAATCTCATGAATGTACGTCTCATAAAATGAAAATCTCTCATGTCACTGTGAAAAAATTAGCATCAGCTCCTCTGAGCTGTTTTGATCTTTAAAACAGTCTGCGGCCTGTCTTATGTCTTTCATGCATAGAGGTCACTGCAGTGGATAGAAATCTAAAAGACATTGTCTTGTGTTTCTTGTGGATTTTTATGTTACAAATGCACACAGAGCACCGAGGTGGACGCTAGTGCATCATACAATACACTATCGACCACTGGCCAGCCACTGCAAGTGCAAGAACATTTTTGTTAAATCCAATATGGCAGACAGATGAAAAAGCAACTGAGGAATATCCAATCCCTCCTTTTTCCGTAAAAAAATATTGTGGCTTCAAGTTACCCCTAAAGAACAATACCACTCGTGTATTTTCCAAATAACAACTTTGTATTTTGAGAAAATTACAAGCGATCACCTAGAAAAATTGTTTTTTTCTTCACAAAAATTTTTCCCCCACTCTTTTTTATGCTTTAAAAGAAAACAAAAACCCTTTGGAAAACAAATCCTGACATGAAGGGCCATAATTCATGCATTAAATGTAATGTGTACAAGTAATGCCACATCGGCTAAATCTGAGGACATTTGTTATCAAATACGTCACGTAGAGGTTTGCGTACACACAGTTTATTTAACCATACATGAAACAGTTCTTACAAAAATGCAATAATGCACACACGGTGACACAAGACGCTTTTGATGTCTTTCATCTCGTCTAACCTGGATGCATTTCATGTTCTCTGCCTGCTCTGCCTCATTCCCACCATTATCACATTTCATTTATGCAGCTGCATGAAACTCCTGAATAGGAGGAATGTTGTCATGAGATATGTGTATATGGAGAATGTGGTGCTAATGGAGGGAGCTCGTTTGAGAGGCCTACTTCAGCACTTCACATGAGTCATGGACGGCTCTCAAAACATACAGCCAGCTCTGATGCTAATAACGCAGCACGATGGCTACAGGTGATTTGATGTCGTCTTGCAAAGAAAGACATCAAATGGGTTTCGAGGCGAGCGTGCAAAAATAAATAAATAAAAATAAAGCTGATTTTAATTTGCTTCGATTAATTGCATTTGTTTGATTTTTCTTCCTCCACCCTTCCACAATCGGTTTGCTGACACAAAGTCTACCTTGATCCCTTGATAATCTGCCCAAATTCTTTTCAAGTCGCCTAATCCTGGCCCTCATTTTTCATCTCATCCTCTCGAGTTTTGCTTTGGTCCGACATCAAAGCGGCCGCGCTACAATCGTGTTGCATTTCCCTTTCAACTGACAGCAGATAATAGAGCAAAGATTACTGCTAAAACTGACTCGTACAAGTGCATTACAATGACTGCATCAAACCTCATTCATCAAGGGGAGCTGCTTTTGACTTCCACCTGCACGGAGGAGATATGTTTTCACTGAGGGGTTGTTTTGTCTTTGTTTGTTTGTGTGTGTGTGTGTGTGTGTGTGTTGCATGTAGGTGTTATTTGTGTCATCAAGGGCGCTCTGGGCACAATTTTTAGCTCAAGGAGGGCTGAAAAGTCTAAAAACAGCTGGAGAGAGCTGCTTTAAATAACAACAATGAGAAAACTGGAATGAGTCATGAGATGAAACAGACTCGGAGGATCGTGGAGCTCCGCTAACCTCATCTGAATCATCACTTTTGTTTCCTCCTACCTTTTCGGCTTCTTTTTTACACGTTCCAGTCACTTCGCAGCAGCGCCGGTTTTGTTTCACCGTGTGATGGAGTGGGCAGTCGGCTGCATGGAGACCAATCTTCTATATTTAGCTGGTCATCTACTATGACATATCAAACGACAGGAGAGAGTCCAGGGGAGGTTGTTTGCAAAACACGGCAAATGCGGGAAGCAATGGCAGAAGAGAAATATTTCAGACTGACTTCACCGTTTCTCTGTGCTGTGAAAAAAGTCTTTGCTTACTTACAGATTTCTTTTGTTGTTACTTTTTTGTCATATTTGTCTGTTTCTCATAATTAGATTAATGTTATTTTCTGACAAACGTGACCTTAAGAGAAAGAAAATGCAGTTGTTGGATGTAAATTTCATTAAGTTTATGGTTCATCAATATGAGAGAAAGACTGCACAAAAATGTGATCTATTGGAGAAAAAAAAAATCATAAAAATACCCCTGCTGGTCAAAATGCATCATAGAGGTCTACATGCACAAGAGAGAACATAAAAGCCAAGGATTAAAATTTAGCACCTTCTTGCTGTAAGTGGACCATAAACCAGCTAAACTAAAAATGTTTAAAATAATTTATTTTATTTACACTCTGCGAGAGCATCTCTTTTTAGTTTCTTTTACCTGTCTGAAGGTGGATGGCTGGAAATGCAACATTAAGTAAAATAAGAATCCAGTAAGAATGGACGATTTATTAAACATATTTTCAGTGTTTCTATTACATTTTTGACTCCAATGTATATTACAATTGCATGAGATTATTTAGCAATTTTGTGCGACTTTTGGTAGTTGCTTTCCTATCTGAGGAGCTGGCAACACTGTCGCTACGGCTGCTAGCCTGTCTGTGTCGCCCTACCTCAGCTAAACACAGAGCAGCTGAAACACTTATCAAATCATTTTACAACATATGAAGCGAATCATAAAGTTTGTAAAGTAGGAGAACAGCTTTTGCTTTTTTTATTATTATTTTGATTTGTGCACAATTAACTGGAACTCCACTGATATATCACAGAGACACTAAAAGAACCTAGCATAACCATGCTAACATTAGCCTAGCATTCAGCAGTCTGCCTCCCGTGAAGATGTTAGCAGAAGCGAATCTTGAGCTTTTTGAAGACGGTAGTTTGACACCTCCAATGTATGTTTAGAAAGAAGTGATAATGTTTGTTTCATGTTATGTGTTAGAACATTAGACTATAGCAGCTTTCTTTAGAAAGTTAAAATCATATTGGAGCAGCATGTCAGAGCCGTCATAAACATGGTTGGTGAGTGAGCTAAGTAGGGCGCAATATCAAAGCAATAGCTTGAAACATGTTACTTTACTGGATAACCATGGCATAATTTGGTGAAGAATCAGACTGGAAGTCCCCAAATGAGTTGAATCAGTACTGGTGTTGAAATAACTCCAGACCAGAACCTCTCTAACATGACTGACAGGACACACAACAAAGGCAGGAACTACAGACCTCTGAACTCTGCAGGTAAAAACTTCTGTCACTCTGAGCAGGTAGGTGAGCTGAAGATGAGTTGATCTCAACACTTATGGCAAAATCAAAGTGACATTGTAGTTTTTCTTTGTAATTCCAGAGTGAAGCAAGGAAAGGAGTCCTTTTGGGTACTTCAAAAGCTTTAAAGCGTTAGATCTTTTAAACCGGTTATTCAGACTTTAATCAGCTTTTTAGTTCAAAGGTTACTTCACACACATATTGATGCAAGTTTTTAGACTGTGTAAAAACTCTTAACATCATTAAAAAAAATGACAATCAGCTGTGTGGATTCTGAGTATCCTTAAAATAATGGATGTTCTAAATCCAAATCAAGACTGAATTTACTACGTCACTTAAATATGACCTCCAGGTGTCCAAAGAATGAAACCAGTGTCATTAAAAAACTAGGAAGTGTTCTTGGAGTACAAAAAGATACATTTTAGAAATAAGGTTTTCTTTCACTGAGCTGCTAACCGAACTGAACTAAAATCCAAAAACTGCATGTTGTTATAGCGATGTGAAAAAAGCATTTTCCTCCTTAAAGTCAGATTGCTTCTGACTTTTTTTATTTTTTTTAAGTTATGCCTATATATTTCAGATCATTCACAAAAAATGTTCAAACACAATCTGAATTTTTAAAGTAAACAGGCTGTCCAATAACTAATTTGGATATACCTGAAAAAGTACAACAGCTGGGCCCTCCACAATAATCAAATAGATCACCATCACCATTTATCACAAAGACTTGATGAAAGTTGTTAGGTTCAGGAGACTTTTCACATAGGGCCAAGTAATTTGGTTAGTTGTTGAGAAGTCAGATCATCATTTGAAAACACAATTTTGTAATTACTTAGGTTATGTCATGATGTGTTGGTTGAAGAGGACTCAAAAGAAGAGAAGCTGAGGTGGCGAGTAGAATTAAAGATTTAATGAAAAAATATGAACAAAGGCTAAAAAAAAAAAACATGAGCGAACAGGAACCCGAGGAGAACAAAAAGCATCAGGGACAAACAAAGTCACAAGAAGCATGACTGGGAACACGATCTAGCAGGAGAAACCAGCAAGGAGTGAGAGTAAAAAAGGTGTGTTAGTACTGGGAGAGTGAATGACGGAATAAAGGAGCTGGGCTGGTTAGCTAACAGGTTCCAGGTGTGAGGGGAGAGAGCAGAAGTCAGGTTGAGGAGAGCACACCGGGGACCAAAAAAATGTATCTTGCTTTAAAAAATAACTAAACGTAAGAAACAAACACAAGAAATAAATATAAACTAGAATCACTAAGAAAGCACTGAACTAAAGTAAAACAAAAACAAAGCTAATCAAACAAAGAGACTAAGGAGCACAGATTATTGAAACTAAAATCAAACCCCTAAAACAATCCAGGACCTGACAGGATGTCTTTGTCTGTTGTTAAAATATGCGTGATCATCTGCAACATCAAGTTTGACAAAAAGCAAAAACAAGAAATGTATCAGAGTGCAAATACATTTTTAATGGCATGGTGTATTTGATTAAGTTGAAAGTAAACAAAAGACTTGTTTTTGCTAAAAAGACACATTTTTGTTATAGAAAAATCATACTTTACCAAGAAAAGTTATTTACCTTGTAATATCGACACACTCAAATACAGAGACCCATAATCATTGGTACCTCAGGTAAAGATGTGTAAAAAGCCTTAAAATAAATTCAACCATAAGCGCAGGAGTATAATTTCATAGTGTAGTTTTCAGAAAAGGTCCTCCAATTCATTGGTGTACTGTACTTACTATGCTAAGTCTCCAGGACAATAATCCTTGGCACACATGGAAGTGAATTTTTTTTTTATTACAATTTTTAGGATTATTAGGGTGTCAAAAGGAACTATTAACAAATAATACATGACTTTCTGGCTCTCTTCAAAATAGGAAAAACAAGAGAGCATTCTATTTGGATAAATGTTGATCTTTGTAAAGTCAAGGAATGGCTTCAAGAAACTAGCTATAGATTAGAGCACTGTCTTCAGACTGAATTTGTGCTTAATGTGGGAAAAGATACACCACTGTCTTAGCCTTGTGGAAACTAAAATTCTTGGATTTCCGTTGCTTCTAGAAATCTACATCTGAATAAAAATCAAGTGGGATATCTAGCGTAGAAATATATCACATTTATATCGATTGTTAAATGAAAAGAGGAAAGATGAGTGGGGGGGGTGGGGGGAAATGGGGGAATGAGTTATAGACAGCAGTAAAAATGAGTCATTTCCCGTCAAAGGGGGTAGGGGGGAGTAACATGAGCCGGTCCAGATACCATCATCCAGCAGTTTCTGTTGCTTTGTCTCATATTTATTCTCCCTTCCTCTCAGTGCTAATGATCCATCTGAAAGACACACAGACGTACAATGAAACACAAACATCAAAGAAGCTCTTTGAAAGGCATGCCGAGGCATTTTGCAGACCGAATGAGTCTCATGCACGGACATGCTGTTAATGACTCTGACATGTTACAGCATTTTGTTTGCTCAACGTCACCATCAGAACAGGTGAGAGCGAAACGTTGCGTTGCGCCGATCGAGCCAGGCTGTCTGACTTACTGTGGTGAAATGAACGATGCAGGTGATGGCGATGACGAGAAGGCCGATGACGATTGATGCCATGGAGACGTATAAGGCGCTCCTGCCCAGCCTCCTGGAACCGTCATAGTCACCTTGATAGTAACTGTTTCTAGACTGGGAGATAAAAGACAGGCACAGGCAAACAAGGCAACTTTATTTATACAGCAACTTAAAGTGCTTATACATAGTTAATCTCAGCGTACATTAAGATACAACACATCAAAACAGATTTATTACGCACAAACTTGGTACTGTAAAGATGCATTTTCTACAGTGTTCCAGCCTTTAAATTTCCATTTTTATTCATAACTTTTTTAAATGAAGAAGAGAAAAAAGAGCAAATATACTCAGACATGCACAGTGACTTGCAGAAAGTATTCATGCTCAAATCTTTCCATTTGATCAATACAACCTTATCGGAATTTTATATGATTGTCCAAAATAGAGCAGGATGTAATTGGTAAGTGAAAAGAAAATGATATAGTTAATAGATACAAATCTGCATCACGCGAGAACACCGTCACGCGTTTCAAAAATGTCCTGCCTCAGACGCTCCTACGTCTGACTAAGCTGGAAAGTTTTGTGAACGCTGTATACACAAATCGGCGCCAAACTTTTCCAATTTTTATTTGTTAAAGAAATCTAAAGAAATCATCTATTATCTTCACATTTACATCATACTGAGTGTTGGTCTATAACAAAAACAAACAAGATGAGAGACATTAAAGATTGTGGTTGAAATGTGGAAAAGGTGAACGCAGCATCACAGTTTTACTTTGATGGACTGAAATCCTGTCGTTGTTAGAATCGGTAAGAGGATAAAAATAGAAGATAAAGTTGTTTGACAGGCGGAGCAGGTGTGTGTGTGACTGTGTTACATCTCAGGGTCCAACAGATTCACTCCCATGTCAGACACCCTTTCCTTTAGCGTGTTTCTGCTTTTCTCCTCTCTGACATGCTATTTTATGTGAAAAAGAAATATATTGTTAAAATCCAGCTCGTGTAGTCTGTGTAGTCCATACGTACCATGACAGAGAAGACCAGGGCCACTATGTTGACGGGGTATGCCGGACAGAAGCACGCCAACATGGTCAAACAAAGGTAGCTCCGGAGGGGAGGTGGAAGTTCCTGCTCTTTCAAAGAGCCACGGTCAAAAAATGTGCTCCCGTTTAAGGAGCTTTTTGTTTGTGAGTCAAGCACACTGACTGCCATTGACGTCCAGAACACGTATAGTATTTAAAATTTAAAAACAAACAAACACCAAAACAGCCCAAAAAAATACTGATTAAAATCACAAAATGTGACTAAGAAATAAGCCCAAAGAAGGGAAATCCAGCTTGAGGAGTTGAAATCCCAAAGCTTCTCCAGAAACCGACTTCTACGGATCGAGTCAGATGATGTTCTTTGGATGTTTTCCCATTTCGCCTCTGTAGGTTTTTCTGTTTGTAGGCAGAGATGGTAAAAGGAGAGAAGTGGAAGATGATCTGTGACCCTGCTGGCTTCAGTCCAGCTCCTGACTGTCAGTGAGGGGATCAGACTGTTTACCACCTCTGATCTGGCTCCTCACACAGCCAGCCCTCTGTCCTACTGTACCCCACTGAGTGTGACATATGTGTGCTAAATTTCTTTCTTTTTTTTTCTTGTCAAAGTAAGTAAAAGCACAGCGTGATTTTCACACAGAAATTTGTTTTCTACATCCTCTTGATGCAGATTCGGTTTCCCCTGCAGAGGAGCAGCAGTTCAGCTGTGTGTCCCACAGTACCTCACATTTTAGAGCTGTGTGTTGCTAATATGTAGGTCTCTCCATAATAATTAGGAAAACAATGTGTAAGAAACAAAAAAAATGTAGTCTTGATTTTATGTCCATTTAATGTGGAAAGTCCATAAAGCAAAATATGGTTATTCTGTTGTCATGGTTTCAGCTGTGCTTTATAACAAACTTGTCAAAAAGTTATTTTGGGTCTGACTGTAGATTTGACCAATTTTGTGTAATATTTTTTTGTCGTAATTTTCCAGTCAACACAAATAAACGATAGCTTAGTATGTTTTCTTCTCTTTCCTGTTTTGAAGATGTGCCTCAATGTTTTCTCCTTGTAGAAACACGAAAAAGCACCAAGTCATGGGTTAATGATTGAATTTCTTGAAAGCATCTTAAATAAGTAAAATATACATTTTTAAAAAATTCAGTGTGAGATTATGCCACTGAATTAAAAATGTATATGAGGATTTTTACACATTTTGGAGCAAGTAAATTTACTAGCCGTTTCCGAATGTGCTTTTTTTTTTTTTTTTTTTTTTGGGTCACCAAATCTGAAACGCTTTCAAGTTGCTACATTTTAAACACCTAACAAAACCGATGCCCAAATCAACTGACCACAGCCTGCCAACAGAAAATACAATCAACGGTCAAGAATACCATCACAAATTGCTTTAGAATAATTTATTAGGAACTTCAAATTGAAATTGTCAGAAAACAAAAAACAAAAGATAAAAAATAAAAAAGGAAAGCTTGGCGAGGGACAGTCTGAATTTTTACCCAGGCTCACACAGAGCTCCACACCAAATATTGGCCCTTTTTCATACATCACCAAAACAAAAGGCATCTTTAAAAGCAATATACAAGGGGAAAAAACATCTCAAAACAGAAAAATATAGTTCACTTTTTCCAGAAAATAAGTCTTAATGCCGCAGAATTTTCTACTTCTTGTCTGCTATTACCAATAATAGTACTATTTTCATTTGTAAGGTAAAAAATAACTTATTGCTTTATTGTACGTTTAAAAAGTTACAGTGTTGGTGTCCAGCAGTAGTTTCTATTTCTTTCTTTCTTTTTTTTTTTTTTTTGTTTTTTTTGTTTGTTTGTTTTAAACCATGTCCCAGCCTGTCTGACAGAGGAGCTACTGGCTGCATCAGGAAAGTTTTCTGTGCCAGAAGAAAAGTGGAGGCTGAACAGGCAGGCGGCTTGTTTTTGCAAATCTGCTCCAGCTTTCCTGCTATTTCTGCCAGCCAGTCTCCTCGTTCATAGCCTCCGTATCAGAACCGGCTGGGAGCGTGACCCTGTTCCGCTCCTGGCTCCCTGGCCTCTGCCTGCTCACCACCACACGGAGCAGCAGCATCGTACTAAAACAATAATATGTTGGTTACAGAGAAGCACAGATTCAGGAGAAAGTCAGGCGAGAAATGCAGGCGAGCCAAAACGGAACAGGGTGATCTCTCTCTCTCTCTTTTTTTTTTGTTTTTCTCAGTACCAAAGAAAAAAAAAGGCAATCAAAATGCTCCTCCGCTGCCAAAAGTAGTTCCATATTACACTCTGGATGTATGCGCACAAACACGGACTCACACACGCTCAGACGCAACCACATGCACCTTCAAACAGTGATAAGAGGACAAAACAGAATCGTGGGGATTTTTTCTGTTTTTTTTTTTTTGTTTGTTTGTTTTGTTGTTTTGTTTTTTTACAATTGCGTTCTCTGAGAATGTCCTTCATTTGTCGTCACGGTGGAAAACACCGCATAAAAAGAAACATTTATTTCAATAAGAGAGCAGAAAAACAGAAACATTAAGAGAACCGCTCAAAAATATATATATCATATTTTCAAAAAGAGGAAGTCAAGCCGAACCCCCGTCCCACCCCTGAATCCCTAGTTTCACCTGCTTTACGGTTGTTACTCTTTCCACAAGTCTGATGTGTTTCGCTGGAACGGGTAGCATGAAGGTGCAAGAGTCAAACTTGCATGTCTGAAGAAGTAAAGTGGAAAACAGACGACTTTATTGATTAATGGAGCAAATATGCCTAAAAGTATCCTGAAAAAGTACTTGAGGAGCACGACACTGCACTTTCATTTCCCTCCTGCTCTAAGGTTATTTTTCCGTAAGTGTGTTGTGTTTAACTAAAACAAGTGTCGTGAATATGCAAAAGGCAATATGCATTTTTTTTAAGGAAGTACAGAAAAAAGGGGGGTGACTTTACAAACATGTCAACTCCTTGAATTGTTGTGAATAGCAATATTCAAAGCATTTTTAACAGCTTTAAGATTGTTAGTGATTTGTCACAAAAGCCCAGCTTGCGTTTTTGAAGGAGTGAAGCGATAAAAAGGGAAGACTTTCTTCGTTAAAAAGGGTAAATATGCCAGATAAGATCTTAAAAAATAGCAACTTGCCGTAAAGCTGTTATTCGTCCTTACAACCCTTGTATTTACTTCAAACAGGCCGTGCAAGAAGTCATTCTTGCAGTCAAGAGAAGTGACAAGTTTGTTATTAACCAAAAAAAAAAAAAAAAAAAAAGGCCAACTAAGATCCTAATGAATGTACTTTAGCCCTGCTGCTTCTTCTATTGCTTTAAGGTGATATTTTTCCTTTATTCCTGAAGTCCATTGTGTTTAACTTAAGTTGCATGAAGATGGAAGAGTCAAACTTTCATCTTACTTTACTATAGTAATATAGTAAAGTAAAGCAAAAAATAAAGGGATGATTTGGTCGATTAACGGAGAAAATACACCAGACAAACTCCTAAACGTGTACATTTCAGCACCGCGCTGAAGTGACACAAGAGCGTACTGGCCCCACAGCATGCACATTTAACCATGTGCATGCTGTTAAAGTAGTGAGATGCTCCCAGACAGTAGCACATGACATCCAGTCAAAACCAACCAATGAGAACCCGCCATACACCCCCCCCCCACCCGCCCCCTGCCTCTATGTACAATATCTTACAGGAAGACATAAAAACATTGCTTTAAAACCAATTACAGAATAAAATACCTTACAGATTATCATTATTATGTCAATATTAATAACAATATTACAAAGGTTTTTGTTTTTAAAGACTACCAAAATATACATTTTTGTTTTTTTGTTTTTTTTTTGTTTTGTTTTTCCATCTGTGTTTTCAGTGACAGTTGCAGCGTAAAAAAGGACTTTTTGTCAGGTTTGTTCTTCCTTTGTTAAAAATGCCCCCATCTCACACGTTTTTTTTTGTTTTTTTTTTACCACATCAGTAACAGCTTCTGAAAGATTTCATGATAAAATAACACATCACATTATAATAAAATCATTTAAAAAATAAATCAAAACAGTTCCTCGTTGTCCTACTCCAACAGCTTCTCAAACTTTTTTTTTTTTTTTTTTTTTGCAGATTCCTACTCTCAGCTTCAATAGAAGAAAGAAACGGTAATCGAGGAAAGACGGTTGGATGTGCGGGAACTAGTGTGTTGCACTACATGAGGACGAAAAAAAAAAAAAAAGAAGAAGAACCGGGGACGTTATGTTGAAGTGAGATTAGTACAGCAAAACAAGAGTTCTGGTTTTTAAAAAGATCTTCAGTCGGTGGGTGGAGCCACGTGGTGCCAGGAGAGCCCGTTGGAGACCTGTGGCCTGCCAATCAGATTGTGCCGTCAAGGGGGCAGCCAGCGTTCTGATTGGCACAACAGCAGACAGAGGAGGAGCCCTCCGATCCTCTGTGACCTGAGCCTCCTCAGTGGTAGCCATTAGTAAACGCAGTGGCGATCAGAGGACCCTGAGGACACAGGGACAGGAATGAATGCGCTCTTTGTGAGCACATGTGTGCACCCTGGCATGTTTTTGAAACGTAGCAGGCATGACCTACCCCTAGACCATGGCCAAACCCTGTGCTGGGGGCGGGGCTAGCGGCACTGATGTAGCTGCTGACTCCTGAGTCTTGGTTGGCTGCAGCGTACAGGTCGGCCATTGGTCCGGGGCTGCTGGTGCCCAGAAAGCCAGCTGTGCGTGAAGGGGTGGAGCCTGAGAGGCAGGAGAGACGAGTCAAGCTTGGACACCAGAGGGCTTCACACGCACACATACACACGCAAACACGCACGCACACACACGCTTCTAAAAATACACCTTTATTTGTCCAAGCAAGCTTTTGTGCAAGCATTCTATCTAAAGCAAGCATGCAAACACAAGAAGCAGAGTCGCAGGCCTACCTCTGACTACTGCTGCTGCTGCCGCTGCCATTGGTCCATATGCAGTGAGGGGAATGGCTGAGGATTACACAACAAACCGCGTTACAGCACAAACGTCTCACTGTGGACCGCTCTCCGATATCACATCATAAAGCAATAATCTACAGCTCACTGTGACTGGATCTACATCTGCTCACACATCTGTCACGGCATTTCAATCCAATTGCTGCAAGGGGGTTAAAAATGCACCCAGGATACGACGTCACAAAGCATCTGGCTCTGGGTTCACCAGATATGGGGGAGGAGGGATGCCCGGAGTCACATGACAGAGTGAGAAGTTTTGAACCTGAAGGTTTAAAAGCGCAGCTGCAAAGAGATGCTTGCAAATCTGGGTCATTTGTAGAAAGTACACAAACCTAAACGTGTCCTGCTGCATCAAGAGACGGCAAAACACCTCATTCACAAGATGTTCATAAGAAATTCATCCCTGTTAGGCATGAGAGAAGAAACACAGGTCTGCTGCATCTTCTGCACTCATTACATCACATTTGATTTAGTTTTTACCTGATACTATTTTAGTTTCTCTACACAGTTACTCAGTTCTGAATCTCCCCTTTCAGGTGGTTCCATCTACACCACAAGAACTGGGAGGTAAAACTCACTAACACTGACTGACAACAGGCAATAGCTAATATTGAGTTTCGCCCAGTGACCTCACTTAATCTGCAAGTCAGCTGTTGGGGCTTGAAAAACACATCAGTCCTTGAGCAGAGCTGAAACAATTAATTGGATTAATTATGATGAATCGATAATTGAAATAATTTTCAACTAATTTAGTAATTGATTAGTCATTGAGTAGTGTACAGACTCTGATATATACGTTTTGAATTTAAGGTAAAAAAAAACCCTTCTTTAAATAAATCTGTTCTACCCAGAACTCCTCAGGCGTCCTAGTTTTAGCTTCGCCTGGTTCAAATTCTGTAAAAAAAAAAAAAAAAAAAAGGCAGAAACACCTTTTGCCCTTATAATTTGGTTAATTAAAAACAAATATAGTCAACAGATCACTCCTCCACTGTACTGGTGTTGAATGAAGAGCTAAGGAGTGGAACATTATTGCATTTTTGACAATAAAATGTTTATTTTCTTATTAAAAATGAAGTTATTTATTTGCGCTTTTTAAACATATTTCTAATATGTTGTAAAATAAGCTCAGGTGGTTCTAAAAAAAACTAAATCTTCAGAATTTTCCCATTTTTCTTTTATCCGATCAATCGTCAGAATAATCGATTAGTAAAATAATCATCAGTGCTGCTTAGTGTAGCGTTCCAGCAAACGTAGGGTTTTGCGTACAAAAATAACAAGCAAATTTCTTTGACTCTCACATTAAATTCGAAATAAACACATTTAAGTTCATGGTTAAAAAGTTACAAAGTGCTACAGAGAAAAAAACTGAAGGTTTATTTCAGGTTTTGTGGGCAGCGTGTTCGGCAGCTGCCAGACGTTCTTTCTAATGATAGCTTCTTAGTCACACAGGATTCAGCTGATCCTGAACGGAACCAAATCGGAAGCAGAGCTTTCAAGAGTTATAAATACCGGAGCTGCCATCGCTCCGACTGACCATGAGTCAACCAAATGTGAAGCATCGCTCTCTTCATTAGGACAGACCAGGAGAAAAAGATACAACCATTGGAAAATTTGAGCCACGATCAATATCTATTCATAACGGCTGATAACCAATATTCACCGATATTATATATTGCACTTACCCTCCTGAAACGAATCGGTTAATAATATTGATGCAGTTTTATGCACCAAACCAACACCGATATGTTAGTAATTGACTGACATCAGCTCATACTGATGTTAATGCATAATTTTCTCTACTTTTTCAGGCTAAAATTGAATCATTCTGATGACTTTAATCTTTTCTTTTCTTTTTTTTTTTGCATCCATGTACAAATACACTGCCTGGCCAAAAAAAAAAGTCGCCACCAAAAAATGGTCACACTCTCTAATATTTTGTTGGGCCGCCTTTAGCTTTGATTACAGCCCGCATT